>AYEL01070912.1:0-64846 GCA_000484575.1 Olivierus martensii | reverse complement strand
GAAAAACAGAGAATTGTCGAGTTTTCTATTGGAGATGATCGAATATTCGACTGGAATCCATATGCATAGCCAGAAGTTTAATGTTG
The DNA here is from genome assembly GCA_000484575.1 of Olivierus martensii. NCBI lineage: Eukaryota > Metazoa > Arthropoda > Arachnida > Scorpiones > Buthidae > Olivierus > Olivierus martensii. Next base: position 64,760 of record AYEL01070912.1, on the reverse strand, counting down.
AAGTCAGATATAAATGCATAAATCTGAAACTTACGTTAAACATTTCTAAAGATGGCAGATAAATGCCCACTTCTGGTTATGTAAGAAGGATTCCGAAGCTATAGGGATCTCTAGATATTTAGAAAATATAAGAGAATAAAAATTGAACGATTGGTTTGAGCATAACTGTTGTTGATTATTTTATATATACAGAAAAAAATGAGACTCGTAATCCTTCGCTAAGTCAAAAGAAAATAACTTTCACTCACACCTGTAAGTCACTTTCGAATTACACCATAGGGAGCATTGCATCGACTTATCTCTTGATTACGCGTATAATTATATCGATACTGTGCACCATTTGTGTTACATTAGTAACAAAATAGATTAGTTTATTATTAATAACACAGAAATTCCCTACAGAACATCCAGAAATCATCTTACTAACAACATATTTGAGCACGTGACATAAAACTTATCTACCCCCGACGGTAATGTTATGAACTTAATGGAATCGTCCCGCACTAAGCGTTTTCGAATGGATGCCTGGAAAAAGCAATCTCTTTGGATTGTAGTAGTTTAAGGAAGCCGAACAACTGTGACCTGTAGGCCAAACTTTATGGACTAGACTGTACATTACATGATTCGCCTCACTAAGACGAATAGAATGGTGCCATACACGGCAAAATCCGATTGATATTGACTGACTAATTAAGTCCCGAATGTGCCGTTTATGAAAATTTCGAAGTTCTTGACCCTTTGCGAAGCCGCACTGTGGTTTTTTGAAATCAAATTTTTTCAGCATCATACACTCATCCCTACGGTCATTTAAAATAAGTTCAAGTTAATCGGCTCAGTATTTCCTGAGAAACACTACCGTCAGCAGCTCCCTAATATTAAATGAATGTGTCAAGTATATTAGAGGTAGCCCTACCGCACTACCTCTGAGTTATTTTGTGTTCGTTTGCATTTCGTGCGCGATTTTATTATATATATTCTAGCATTAGTTTCGGTTTTTAGGTTATTCTTTATCGTCATCATATGCTCCAAACGTTCAGAAAACATAATTGGCAGCGATAAACCAGCCAAAAGGATATAAACATGTTATCGCTGGAGAAAAGCCAAAAACTGGAAGAATCAATCAGCTACAGTAAAGAAAATGATGACGTTGAAGAGAACAAAATCGAAAAGAGTAAATTGACTTTTTAAACAAAGCACTGCTAATTATCTGGCAGAAGTCTTCCTTGAAATCGATTCCAACATGAAGGAAGTTTATATTAAAACGTGCTTTAGAAGATTTGTTGTCTTCATATAAACAGTTACAAAAAGAGTTTCAGAAGAAAGTGAAGCAGACATCTTTTCTTAGCTATTTAAAGCAAACATCTGAGAGCGATTCCAACTCATCCACCAGTCACCATCTTTTTCAATTAAATTAATTTTAATGCATGCAAATCATTTTTTTACCGATTACCTTTTATTTAATTTGTTTTTTTTTCCTGTATTTAAACAGTATTATTTATAATAAGAGTTCTGCAAATATTTCATTTATTTAACTTTTTAATCTATATAAATAAGTTTGTTTAATTGATTAATTAAATTTTGATTAGTTTTGAATTTCATAAATGAAAGCCATTATTAATCGATATTTCATTCTATTTTAGAAAATTGTTTAAATACTTGTAAATTTCGAATCAAATTTAAATTCTTACGCTACGTTCTTGGATCTTCAATACTGATTTAAATACGTTATATAGAACTATGATTAATATTTATAAAATCAATCACATAATTATTATCGGATAAAAGATTCTTATTTTCTAAATCATATTTGATAAATTTTGGAAATAATGTACTAATATTACAAGGATCATCATTGATTACCATCATCTTGGTTCTTACATCAATCCAATACCTTCTCTAACGAAATTGTTGATCATGATTTACGCGGATAATATAAAAATCATATATATTATTAGAATCGTGTCACTATTATCTGAAAAACAACTGAACCATTTTTAATGCTATCTTTACATAGCTCATATCTTGGCTTTGATATAAATGTCCTGTTTTGGAATTTATTCTTTGTTTTTTTTTAAATATGTTATTCTTTGTAGTTAGATTATTCAGCATAGTTTTAATAAAACACCAGAAAAAATAATAGTATACCTTTTAATTAAATACAATATATGTATTTTTAAAAGTGAATAGAATAGCTGCAATATTAATTTTAATCGCTTAATATGAACGTTAATTAAATGCACACAAATGAGTATATATTAAACAGTACAAAACTGTACGCTTCAGTTTGGATGCAGCAGCTGTCTTCTACAAACACAACGCTACTATCAGTGGCACCTTTTCGCGGTCACTTTCGTCGTTACTGAAATAACCCGGGTGCGCCATCTCTCCCGGCTTTACCTTATATATGCTATATATAAATAACCAAATAACCCGGGTGCGCAATCTCTCCCCCCCGCGCCATCTCTCCCGGCTTTACCTTATATATGCTATATATAAATAACTTTTCATAAAAAATATATCAGAAGTGGTCTGACTAAAGTTGTAGGCGTACGTGATTTTTTCAAGTTTCGTTGTGGAACTAACTTTAAAAATTAAATTTTTCGACCTCAGAGAAATTGAAACTTTAAAGAAATCATTCTTGAGGATCTTGTTATAAATATATTCTTGAATGTTTGTCTATTCAAATTTGATGCGATTAAAATGCGTTAATATTATGATATCTAATAATATAATGGATGCAGTTATTATTCCCTTCGGCCTACTGTAAAGTATAAATTATGCTTTTAAATAGTTTACATTTTCAGATATTAAAGAGAAGAAGATTATCTATCCATTTAATATATGAGAATTTAAATTTTCTTTCATTTTTTGATATTACTCATTTTTTGATAGTTTAGATATTAAAGGGTTGGAACTTCATACAATTGTTTAAATAAGTACATTTTTCGCAAAATATTGTAATTAAAATAATTTAAAGTATTTTATTGTATGTTGTAAAATTTTGTAATTCAATTACAATATTCTACAATATAAAATATTGTTTTCACGATCTTATCTTATGCATTATTGTTAAGTTTCGTTCTTCTAATCGCTGAAAATTGTAAAAACTTTCAAATTTATTCAAAAAAGTTGTTTAAGACACCATTAAATATTTTTCATCATCAGATAGAACATTCGAAGATCATTCCAAAAATAATTCCTTAAAATTTTAGACCCGATAGGGGCTAAACAACGAGGATTTAAATAAAACCATATGCAGAAATCGTTTAAATATATGCAAATTTCTATATGAAATATAGCTAAAAATACATATAAAAATGTAATTTCGAATTTTTAGTGCACTTTCATTTAAATTGAGTCAACTAGAATTTTTATTGCATGCTGTTAAATGTTTTTTTATGTTTTTTTTTGTTGTTGTTGTGATGATAACTGTATATTCATATTATAAATTCTCCATGAGTCGACGAAAACAAAATTTTAAATATAATCTTCCTAAATCATAATCATACATTTAAAAATAAATCCTAGAAAGTTTGGTCCGTCCAATTTGGATACCTCAAAAAATGATAGATATTTCTCGAACATTTTATGTAGAGTGCTATCGCACTCTTAATGATTAGATGTACTGTACAGTACAATAAGTACTCAATAAAAACAATGAAATTATTGACAAAAGTTAAAATTAAATCTTTTTGCAAGCATCGTTTGGATTATAAATGCAATTAAACATTTTACTATCTAGACCAGGAGTCACCTCCAACTTTTTGGCTTCCTTGGGCCACATTTGAAGAAAAAATTTATCTCGGGCCTCACATAGGATATACTAATTCTAACGATAGTTATCAAGCAAACAAGTTAATAAATAATGTACAATATATGATATTCACCATGACAAATAAGCAAAAATGTTGTAGTCATGTATCCATGGTCGTAGCATAACAATCTTTGACTTCTCTTCGTTCAGAAATTTAAAATTATTGAGCGGGTCATTGAGCATTAACTTAATTATGTTTTTATATGTTTTTAGTTTGAAAATTATTAAAACTTCTTGACAACTTTCTTTTTTTTATTAGTGGGATATTTGATGATGCTACAGTGAATTTCAAGAAAAAAGTACATAAAAATCTCAATGTTTTATGGGAGTTTACGATTTCATGTTGAACCGCAGTTTGGACAGCTTAAATATCATAAATATTTTAACTTGATCTAGACAAATATTTTAACATGAAAAATTATTCTTTTTTAATCAGATACTATTAGCTTTAATATTGGAAAAAGCATCAGCTTCCTCTGAATAGTGACAATTATGACAGCAATAGCTCACTTCAATCAAGAAAATTATTCGAACTCTAACGCTATTTAAATTTGTTGATAAAAATCTAATTTAGGAAAGAATATAATATAACGTAAAAATTATACTATATGTACTGTAGCATCATCAAATATCCCATAAAATAATATAATTTTAATTATATTATTTTCAATATGAAATCTACTTTAATTGCCGAAAATACTTTTATTGTTGCATCCAATAATCATGTTTTGAATAGGACATCGATTACCAAAATTGAAGATTCACAAATCTAATTAATAAAAGAAACAGAACAATTTGAAAATAATAAAAATGGATAAAAAGCATCATTTTTCATTTTTTTCTTCCCCGCAATCACCTCTATAGACATATCGTTTAACCAATATCGATGAAATTTATATATAGAAATGTTTTAATCCTCATTGACATTTGTCGAATTACTAATCAAGCTACTTGAAGCCAAGTAACTTAAAACGAATCTTCTCTTCATACTTGATCAAGTTATTGAAGCAAGTAAACTAAAACAAGATATCAGCTAAAATAATGCATGCAAGGAATTGCTTTAACCCAATCCTGCTTTGGTTTTTGGTGCTCTCTATATTTATTGCTGACATTGACAAAGACAAAAACAACTCGATAGCAACTATCAGGAATGAATTAAATTTTAAGAGAATCAAAAAATATTTTCGGAAAAAACAATCGCTTTTTGATATTAATAGCAAAGTTCTATCTATAATTAATAGAGAAAAACATTTACTTTTACAATAATAAGTTTTAATCAATCAGAAATAATAATGTTATTTCAGAGGCGGATCCATATTAGAAAAACTGTTTAGTATATATGTTACCGGCAAAGTATGAAATGCAGGCATTCTATAGAATGCCTGGCGTTTTTAGGCAAAGTATGCAACGATTAATATTATATATACTTTGCCTAGGCATTGTATATAATGCCTAGGCATTATATAGAATGACTGATGCTATTTAGGCAAAGTATTAAAAGAGAATCATGAAATCAACATATGAAAATACACGAAAGATGTTAAATTAATACTTATTTATGAAAATTTAAAGGAATTTTAAAAATATCAATAATTTTGTCAAACAGGGTGCAAAATATAACATATAGCTTATATGTATAAATAAAATAAGTAACGTTTATAAATAAATACGAAATTTTTAATCCTTTGACTACTATGGACACATAAATGCCCAGCTAAAGCTATTGGTATGGAATAGGGACGCATATATGCGTTAAAAATTGTTTCTATTAAAAAATACAAGAAAATCAGCGTTATTGATGAGTTCGAGATAGTCACATATATTTAATTTTCTTATCAATGGCAATAAATAAAAATTTATTTATATCCGAAGCACTTTCATTTGATAGAATGTTACTTCTTTCAGCAAATGACAAATATGATTGCAGTGGCATTGCAAAATAATATAATTATAATATTATTATAATTATATGATAATGGAGAGATTTTCATTTTGGACAAATTAAATCGATATATGAAAATACACAAAAGATGTTAAATTTTCATAAATTAAAATTTATTTAAAATCAACATATGAAAATACACGAAAGACATTAAATTAATACTTATTTATAAAAATTTAAAGGAACTTTAAAAATATCAATAATTTTGTCAAACAGGGTGCAAAATATAATTGATTCATTGTCTCTCAAAAATAAAACTAAAAACTATTTATCTGATGAATTTTATTTTGAGCAAATTTTAGGAATATTTTTTAAGTGAGCTGAACATTTTAAAATTGTCTGCATATTTTTCTAGGAAAAATCAAAATCTGTGAAGTTTTTTGAATGATTTACCTTAAAATGTTTTTAAACTAATTATTACAATTAGCTATATCTTCATCAATCATCAATAATAACAGTAGAACTTTCGATAACATTTCTGACAAGAACAGAATTAATAATTCACTTGTTGAAAATCACATCATTTTAAAAAATACTCACTTGGTATTCTGCAAATTCCATTTATAGTATATAACTCATTTCCTATGGCTAAGATCTTCCGGTCTTATACTTACGTTAAAAATGAGAGTTTCATCCACTTCAGTATTACTCTTTCAAGAGATAAAATAAAATCAATTCATTTACATTCAATTTATCCAACAAAAATTTTTCTTTTGTGGATCTTTTAAAAATTAGATGTTCGAAGGCTGGGTGTAAATACCCATCTTAATAGTATATCTAAACGATTATTTTTCGTTTATTAGTCTTTTCATGATTTCATTTTGCCTCAACGCGGGGCCAGATTGGTTCAATCAATCCAATCGGCTTTGATCCGGCACTGAACGGAAGTATTTTATACTTTGCCTAAATAGCATCAGTCATTCTATATAATACCTAAGCATTATATACAATGCCTAGGCAAAGTATATATAACATTAATCGTTTCATACTTTGCCTAAAAACGCCAGGCATTCTATATATTGCCTAGGCATTCTATAAAATGCCTGCATTTCATACTTTGCCGGTAACATATATAATATATATTTTTTAAATCCGTACTATAGAAGACAGAATTTTTAAATTAATCTAATAATTAAAATATAAAATATGCTTTTAATAAATAATTATTAAACTAATGAAACAGATTATATTTTATATTTATCTCGAGAAAAATTTTTAATCCAAAAAATTTTGTGTTCATTTTATCTTCATTGGAGCCGATCTTATTTACAGCCTCACTAGTATCAGTTCGAGTCAGTTTGAAAATATCGGAGTCAAATAGCAGTTTACATTATTCAAGTTGCTTTTCAAGGCCAGTAAAAATAAAACAAAAGTCTACTTATTTGCAAATTGAAAACACCTTTTCATTTTTCTTGAATTAAATAAAAATGAAATATTCACATTAACAAAATCTTTTACAGTATTCTAAAAGAACTGAAAGAGGCTTTAGATTACTGAAGTGCTATAAAAATTTCATTATAATATGTTAAAATAAAGAGGGAAATGAAGATTCTTTCTCTGTAATCAGCTCTATAGACTTAACAAAATCTTTTACAGTATTCTAAAAGAACTGAAAGAGGCTTTAGATTACTGAAGTTCTATAAAAATTTCATTATAATATGTTAAAATAAAGAGAGAAATGAAGATTCTTTTAAAAATTAGATGTATAGGCAGGGCCTGATTCAATTAGTGCGGGGCACGATTGGATATTTCTCGCGGGGCTCCTCAAAAATGGCTTATATGTATAAATAAAATAAGTAACGTTTTTAAATAAATATGTATTTTTTAACTGCTATGGATGCATACATGAACCCAGATAAAGCTATCGATGTCGACTATGGACACGTGTATGCGTCAAGTGAAAGTTATCTGAATGGACTATGAACAGATATATGTGTTCATAAAGCAATTGAACATACAGATATTTTCGGTTTTTGTAATCTCTTGTATATATCTAAAAGAAAATAATCATTAAAATTAAAATATAGGCTATAATATCATTTTTAATGCTCTAAACATTAAAAAGAAACTTTTTTTTTTTTTTTTTTTTGTCCTTCTTGCTTTTTGCTGGAATAGAAGCATTGAGAAATCTTCTAGGAAAGAGGAACATAAAGAATGCTACATATAACAATTAATATACTCAATACGAGGAAACTCATCCACCAGGCACCAATCCATCGCGGATCGTCTTGATCAAATCCAGGATCAAATAGAACGATCATTAATAATTTTTACATTACAAGCATTAAATATAATTTTAGTTTATAAATATTTGTTATAAAAAATCTGTTCTAAAAGATAAAACTAATTAAATAAAGAGATAATTATATAATTATTTATTACAGCAATACTTTTGCATTTTTTAACTCTGACCTCAATTCGACTTATAAATATTCACAGCAGTTTAATTAAAGAAATAATTAAGGACATAATCAGTACCTAATAATTGATTTATGATTTTATATTTAACACTAACTAAATAAATTTTTCAGACGAGTGCTCTAATCATTTAGGTTCCTGCGAATCCTTCTTTCCAACATTTTCATACTTGGTTTATGTGTGTTTTTCTGTTTACAGACACCTTATTTAATATATATTACATTACTTACAATCTGCAAATAACGAGAATTGACTGTATTTTAATAAAATTTAATTATTAATCCGACTTTAATGATTTAATTTTATATTGAAGTTTATATAAAATTTTGTTATATTAATAAAATCGATTTGTCGCCATTATTATACTCTATATTCCATAACCTTGAAATCGTATTTATAAATAATAATTTCCTGGAAATCCCACTTATACTATTATTAAATTATTTTTGAGAATGTATCAATTGTAGCTTTCATTTAACACAGTTTTATTTAAATAATTTTAATTATACTACTAATGCTGTTGTTTTTTAAAATCTACTTTAATATTTAAACTTTAAATTTACAGATTTATGAGTAAGTTAAATGCATTATTATATCTTATATATCGCAAAGAATATTATTAATAGAAATTTCTAATACTATAAAATGTATAAAAACATTCTAAGAATACTGAGTTAAATTTATTCATACAGAATGGATCTTCTTAGTATTGAAGAGAAAAAGAGGTTAATAAAAATCCAAGTGCTGGGCCGAATATCCTTAAAGCCGACATGTTAGCTGTAAATATAATGCTATAATTTATATCATGTATAATTTAACTTAAAACATTTAAAGCTGGGTTTATTTAGCTAAATATAAGGGCGAATCCTTCTTCTTCACGTTATCATCTAAATAAGGTGTTCCAATTATATAATAAGTAATATAACCGAACCCGCATATAAAGTTTGTCAAAAGGAGTATAGTAATGGTAGATGATTTTTCTTCTTCCAAACAATTTGTATTCAATTCTGGATCACAATATTCATATTTAGATTTAATAAGAGAGTTTGGATCTTTTGATATTAAGTGAAGTGCAGGACTATAAATGAAATAACTTAAAGTGCACATAAAACAATTATATGCCACAAATTAGCATTCCAGCCGCTATCCATCTTAATCTGTGAGTCTGTCCTCCAAAATGGCCAATCAATACGCTAATTATGATTGGGCTTAAGTTATCAGAAATCATAATAATACCACTGATCCTACTATCGAATGCTTAGCTTTTTTTCTGAGGTAGAAAGTGATCCAACAAAACAAGTAAAATATGCACTTTCCGCTATACCAAGTATGCAGAAATTAACGAGGTAAACTTTAGAATTAGTAAAACGTTGTATCCACTTCGGTTTAAAATTTCCGATGCCACACAGAGTATCCTCATCTTGTTCTTCACTTGTATCATCTGGGGAAAGTTCGGAAGTAGGCACAGCATAAAATTCAATTTGGGAATCTTTTACTTTCTTCGTATTGGAATTTTTTATTTTATATTATAAGTACTTCAAAACAGTTTATTGAAGTTTGATTGTACTCATATGACTTTATGAAAAGTATTATCAATTAATGTCATTTAAGTCGAGATAATCAGTTATCTTTCATTACACTGATAAATCCTTTGCCTTCGAACTTTTAAGAAATCTTAAAAACAAAAAATTAATATAATGCATCGCATAATCTATTTACGCAAAATATAATAGATAGATTATAATGAAAGAATTTTTCATGTTTTTGTTCTATAAAATCTTATTCGTTTCTGTCTCAATATAAGCAGTTATCAATATTCTAAATTTAACTGTTTCAAAAATGTATGATCTCGATCAAATTTCCTTATTATCTCTCTACTATTTCCTATTTTAAACTATTGTCCATATTTTTTACTTAAAAGATGTCTCCTTTATTTTTCTCACTAACATTATGTATGCGCGATTAAATTAATAGATAAAACATGAATTAATTTAATCAGCATCTTTATTAAACAGTTGATAAAAAATCTTAATTCATAATTCAAAAAATAGGTTATAAAAAAATGCAAAGTCCATAGATAATCTAATCTGAGATAAACTTTTATCCATTTATAAAAGATTGAAGTATACTGAATGAAAATTAATTTTATTAATTACTGTTTATTTTTTAAATTATTATTCTAATGAGGTTACAAAAATATTATATATAAATTGAAACATAAAAATTCTTTTATTAGTAAAGCAAAAATTAAAGCTAATTTAAAATTGTTAAAATTTTAAACTAGCTTTATTTTTTGTTAAAATAAATCTAGTTTAAATTTAGATGCGGCTACTTATTTAATAAAGCAATAACGACAACTAACTAACCATATCTAAACTGTAAGAAATATTGTATTCTAATTTTTTAATATTTACTTAGGTTTTCCTTGTTATATATTAGATATTATTTATTTTTCAGATCAAAGCCGTTTTTTTCTGACAAAGATATTCTAACAACATGTTAACACAATCATCAAATGTGCTCTTTATTTTTAATCCGGTTAAACCGAAATTTTAGTGAACATTAAGTAAGTATAATAAATATCTAATAAGAAATTTCAGAAATAACTAAAATTGCAACCAATAAAAAATTTGTATATGTTATTGCTTTTTGTGTGATTTTAAATATTACTTAGAATTATTATTATATAATATTATATAAACAAATAGTAGTTTACATCATGATGAATAGGATAGGTTAGATTTGTTAAGCCTCCATATCGCACGAGGAATATACTTATGGAGTTCATCACAAGATGGCCAAAACCCATGATGGAGTCAAGCGGATGGTTGAAGGATGGGGCTCAGCGGACCGAGCCCAGACCCCCCTCCTGAAAAACTGCAGGTGTGGGACCTGGAATTGAACCCGGATCCTCCAGGGTGGTAAGAGACAGCTTTACCACGCGGCCATCCGGCCGACCATAAATAGGATAAGTTGACAATAAAATCAGTTTTCAGTACATAATTTCTGTGTGTGATAATATAAAAACAAATTTCATGTGAGATACGTAATATGTCACGATCGTAATTATGGATATATAAGAGACTTAGCTGCAAATTCAAATCATAATTATGGATATAGAACAGGCTTAACTGCAAATTCGGCATAAAATTTCCCTTTAATAACATCCAATGAAAAGATATGATATAAAGATACTGATTGAACACAAATTTATTCTGAACAGTATTCTGTATCACAGTTAACAATAATTGTTTTAGTTAAGTAATTCTGTAAAAATAAGTATTAGTAATGCAGGTAAGTTATCCGTTGCCCCTTACTTTAACACTTAGCGCCATTTACCGATACTTATTGTCATAAAATAAATAAAAATTGGGCACCTAAGACCCTCAAAAAAAAAAACCGAATTAAAAAAGAGCGACCTAGAGACATCCCCATACTGATACTGAACAAAATTCTATATAATATTCCTAAATATCTTATTTAGATTTTAAATAAAAAAGTTATACATACACACACACACACACACACACACACACACACACATATACACAGAATCTGTATTTTATAAGTGATTATATACACAATAATAATGAAATAATAGAATTTCTCATTAGTTTGAACCTAGATTGCATCATAGTATATATTACATTATTTATTATGTTAAATTGATAATAAGATACAAAATGTATGCCATTTTGATGTTTATATTAGCATTGCATATATATATATATAATTTTATCATTGAAATATATAAATACTTGTATTTCAGCATTACATAACTTAGCTGCAAATAATAGAAATCCGCAAAAACGTATAGAACAGCTTTCTGTACAATTGAGATAGATAATACCTCTGGTTTTTTCTCAGTGCATCAAATAAAATCAAGGATTATTTCAATTAATGCATATTTTGGCATTGATAAAGAAATCAAAATTATCCCAAGATAATATAATAATAAAAATTACATAAGGAGAGATTTCGATATTTTTATATAATTTAGGTTATCGGAATCAGTATGCTACATAATAAACGAATGAATTTATATTTGAAATTAAAAACATGATATTTTCCATAAAGAAGACCAGGTTGTTGTTTGATAAATGCCTTATTGTTCTCGAAACATTTATCCAATAATCATCAATAATCATCCATGGTATAATTTTAAGGATATTTTCGAATTAACAATTTAATCATTTAATAAGCTATAATTTATGTTCTTGACAAAAATTTATTTGTATCTTTTGCATTCATATAATGTCATATACAGGAATCCCTTGATTAATGCAGGTTTGAATAATCCGGTTTTGATTAGTGCGTAAAAAATTTTGAGACTATCCCTTAATGTATACGGTGCCAAATTTGATTAGTGAGCTTCAACAAGTGCGATTTTTTTTTTTTTTGCAAACCCTCTGAAGTGTTGGCAGCCTAATCTCGGGGATTGTAGTCTATAACTACATGATTAGAGCACTGCAATAAATAAATTAATTTTTTTTTTAATTCTGTTAATATTACGACTTTCGTCAACTAATTGTTTTATTTTAAATTCGTTCGTAATTTTATTTATTAATAAATTTACCGTGAATGGCAACTACCTAATAATAGCCATTATATTATTATATAGCCAGCCTTGCCTTCAATTCCACTCCAGTCTTCTCTGTCTACTGACGTAGAATTATTTTTTACAAAATGTATGTAATTTTGTAAAAAATAATTTTTTTTTTTGTGAAAAATAAATTTAATTCTTACTATAATTCTTTTAATTCTTACTATAATTTATTTTTAAATACCTATCCAATTTCCTCAATGATTTAAAGTACATGTAATGCAATATAGATACGTTTTGAGAGAGGATTAAAGTACATGTAATGCAATATAGATACGTTTTGAGAGAGGAAAAAATATATGTTTATAATTTTGATATTTTCTAGGATTCATTATAATTATTCATATTGGTTTTTTAGTTTGATTAGTGAGGTTTTTATATATGCGGTGTAGTGCGAGGATTTATTAATCTCACTAATCAAGAAACTCCTGTATGTAATATAAGTTATACAGTCTATATAAATAATAGAATTTTCGATATTTATTTACCAATATGTTATAATGTTGCAGTTACAATACAGTATTTTGAAATAGTGATCATATAGAGGTCTTTAAAATCATTTTTATTAATTATTAATTAATAAAAATTTATATTCGTTAGTTAGTTATTGAAAGTTAGTGTTAACATTTAAGTTATTTAAAATTATAATTTTTAAATAATAAAAGTTTTCTCTGAATTTGTAAAATAAAATTATTAAGTTATACAGGTATCAATCCTAAAACACGTTCTCCTACAACACGATTTCGCTCCAACACGATTTGAAAATTGCGGAACCCTCATATGATCGTCTTGATCAAATCCAGGATCAACTGGAACATCATTAATAATTTTTACATAGCAAACATTACATATAACTTTAGTTTATAAATATTTATTATAAAAATATCTGTTCTAAAAGATAAAACTAACTGAATAAATAGATAATTATATAATTATTTATTATAGCAATATTCTTGCACTTTTTAACCGTGATCTCAATTCGACTTATAAATATTCACAGCATTTTAATTAAAGACGTAATTAAGGCTATATATAATCCGTACCTAATAATTGATTTATGATTTTATATTTAACAAATTTTAAATAAAATAAATAAATTTTTCTAAAGAATGCACTAGTCGTTTAATTTCATCATAAAATGCTGTTAAAATCCGATTGGAATATCTAATAGCTTTAAAAACAAAGAAAATTAATTTTCTACGAAGACGTTAAAATTTTGTTTATTAAATAATGCACAAATCAAATGCAATTACTAAAAATTAATTTTATTTATTTATTTAAGTAATGCATTTTTATAATACTGTATAGTGAATCAGGGAAGATGACCAGTTTTTTTATTTCCGATCCAAAACTCTTAATATTTTATTTTATGGCACAAATAAAGATTATATTAAAAAGAAAAAAAATCATAATCATATCATTTGAGTAATAAATAATTGACTTGATTTGACATTAAATTATTTATATAATTATTAATCCGATTTGTTATTTAATGATTTAACTTGATATTGAAGCTTATATAAAATTTCATTACAAATTTGTCGCCATTATTATATTTTACATTCTATAGCCTTGATATCATATTTATAAATAATAATTTCCTGGAAATCCTACTTATACTATTATTAAATTATTTTTGAAAATATATCAGTTGTAGCTTTCATTTAACACAGTTTTATTATTTAAATAATTTTAATTCTAGTTATTAGATAATGGTGTTGTTTTGTAAAATTTACTTTAATATTTCAAATTTAAATTTACAGATTAGCATATCTTACATATCGCAAACAATATTATTGATAGAAATTTCTAATATTATAAACGTATAAAAATATTCTAAGAATAGAGCGTTAAATATATACCTACAGAATGGATCTTCATAGTATTGAAGAGAAAAAGAGGTTAATAAAAATCCAAGTGCTGGGCCGAATATCCTTAAAGCCGACATGTTAGCTGTAAATATAATGCTATAATTTATATCATGTATAATTTAACTTAAAACATTTAAAGCTGGGTTTATTTACCTAAATATAACGGCGAATCTTTCTTCTTCACGTTATCATCTAAATAAGGTGTTCCAATTGTATAATAAGCAGTATAACCGAACCCGCATATAAAGTTTGCCAAAAGTAGTATAGTAATGGCTGGTACGGTAGGTGATTTTTCGTCTTCCAAACAATTTGTATTCAATTCTGGATCACAATATTCATATTTAGGTTTAATAAGAGAGTTTGGATCTTTTGATATTAAGTGAAGTGCAGGACCATAGATGAAATAAGGTAGAGTGCACATAAAACAACTAAATGCCACAATTAGCATTCCAGCCGCTATCCATCTTGGTCTGTGAGCCTGTCCTCCAAAATGGCCAATTAATACGCTAATTATGATTGGGCTTAAGTTATCAGAAACCATAATAATACCACTGATCCTACTATCGAATGCATAACGTTTTTCTAAGGTAGAAAGTGATCCAACAAAACAAGTAAAATATGCAGCTTCCACTATACCGAGTATGCAGAAATTAACGAGGTAAACTTTAGAATTAGCAAAACGTTGTATCCACTTCGGTTTAAAATTTCCGATGCCACACAGAGTATCCTCATCTTGTTCTTCACTTGTATCATCTGGGGAAAGTTCGGAAGTAGGCACAGCATAAAATTCAATTTGGGAATCTTTTACTTTCTTCGTATTGGAATTTTTCATTTTATATTATAATTATTTCAAAGCAGTTTATTGAAGTTTGATTGTATTCATATGACTTTATGAAAAATATTATCAATTAATGTCATTTAAGTCGAGATAATCAGTTATCTTTCATTACACCGATAAATCCTTTGACTTCGAACTTTTTAGCAATCTTAAAAACAAAAAATAAATATAATGCATTAAATAATCTATCTATGCAAAATGTAATAGGTAGATTATAATGAAAGAATTTTCCATGTTTTTCTTCTATGAAATCTTATTCGTTTCTGTCTCAGTGTAAGCAGTTTATCAATATTCTTAATTTAACTGTTTTAAAAGCATATGATTCTTATCAAATTTCCTTATTATCTCTCTACTATTTCCTATTTTAAACTATTGTCCATATTTTTCACTTAAAAACGTGTCCTTTATTTTCTCACTAGCATCATGTATATTCGGTTTAATTAATTAGATAAGAAATGAATTAATTTAATCAGCATTTTTATTAGAGTGTTTATAAAAAATCTTAATTCATAGTTCAAAAAAATAGGTTATAAAAAATGCAAAGTCCATAGATAATCTAATCTGAGATATAGTTTTATCCATTTATAAAAAGATTACAGTATACTGAATGAATTTTAATTTTATTAAATATTGTATTAAATTTTTTTTTATTATTCTAATGAAGTTACAAAAAAAGGTTACATATAAATTAAAACAAAAAAATTCACTTATTAATATAATATATAACAAATCCAATTTAAAACATTTAATGTGCAAAAAATAAACCATATAGAGTATTAATAAATTAGAACATTTGTTAAAATTTAGATATAGCTATTTATTTGTCTATTTAATTAAGCAATAACGTCAACCAAGTAACATCTAAACTATAAGAAATATTGTATTCTAATTTTTTAATATTTTACTTAGGTTATTTTTGTTATATATTAGATATATTTGATTGGATATTATTTATCTTTATAAGATCAAATCCGTTTTTTTCTAAGATATTCTAACAATATGTTAACACAATCATCAAATTCTTTATTTTTAATCAGATTAAACCGAAATTTTAGTGAACATTAATTATAATAAATATCTAACAAGAAGTTCCAGAAAGAACTAAAATTGCCTGCTTTTGGAAGGTGGCATTTATTTTTCATTTAGTTAATATTTGGAATCCACTGGTGTCCAATTTTAGCGCAAATTTAACCAGCATAGATGTCACAATGACATCACGTCATCGTGATATCACATAGTGTTACGTAATCTTGAAGTCAAATTATCGATATTTTATGACTTCATCTATTGTTAGGTCACCATGACCTCACATCGGGACTGTGACGTTGTTGTGATAGATACTGAGGTACACGGTGCTGTGTTAAGAAATCAGATAAGCCGTATGTTACTCCTACATTGTTAACTCTTAGCGCCATCTATTGATAATAATATAAACTAAAATTGTAATAAAAATGATATTCTATCCTGCAGGATTAAAGTCGAGCTTACAGAATTAAAGGATGCGGCGTCGAAGTGTCCTTTAATTAGTTCAAAAGTATTAGTGGGGAACAAACAAACAGACATTGAGTCGATCTTATAAGCATCCATTTTTTCGGGATGTAGGCTAAAAATCAAATTTGATCGAAATCGGTTGAACAATGTCACCTGTAGGGAGTTCACGATGAAATGACTTCCTATTCCTTTAATTTTGAGTCTATTGGGCTGAAATATTCAGAATACCTTGAATAACATAAAACAGATTTACATTCCTGATTATGTAGAAACTGATTGAATGATATGATCTTTATACAATACACATTTCTATAGACGAGAATCATCCTCTTCTAAATCCCTTAATTTTAGTTCGATCAAGCCAAAATTTTTAGAATCTGATTGAGCTAGGATATATCTATTTCCCAAATTCATTAAAAGCGGTTAAGCTAACATAACGCACTATTCATCCTATTGCACAGAAATTTTCAGAGAACCTCAAATAATCTAAGAATACCTACATTCCAAATTTCATCGATATTGGCTGAACGATGAGACTTGCAGAGATGTCTGGGGTGGGAGAGAAGAAGAAAGATGCTTTTTTTACTGATTTTTGATATTTTCAAACTGATCTAGTTCTTAAAACTTGTCAATCAGTGTCTTATTGAATATTTTTCTCGAATATAATTGTCAAATTGCAATAATAATATTTAACTTAGAACGAAAGTTAAAGTAAGCTAAATTTCTTCCGAAATGATTCCTATAATTAGTCAACCAATGAAAACTGCTGTTGATTATAGTCACTGCTGTTTCTCTTGATATGACAAAAAATGTTGATGTTATTAGACATTAAGCAAAACTTTTGATTTATATCAAGAAAATTTTAAGTTTTTATTATATGCAGCACCATAGAAAATATTATTTATTTATTATAAAAATAAAAAATATATTTTTGCTATAATTTATCTCACAGTATACTGTAATTTGTATAGACATGCATATAGCTACTCATTAAATACAAAGAAAGATGTACAGTACCACTCTTAGTAGATAGACATAATAGAAAATCACTTGCTAAAAAAAGCAAAAAGAATAAAATAATTCTGAAAATGGAAATAACTCCTCCATAATATAAATATTATTAAAATAATAATGAAATAGTAGAATTGCTGCAATAGTTTGAAACTAGATTATATCATAGTATACATTACAGTATTTATTATTGTTAAAGTGATGATAATGTACAAAATGTATGCCATTTTGATGTTTATATTGGCATTGCATATATAATAGTAATATATAAATATAATTTAATAATTAAAATATATAAATGTCACAGCAGTATACAAACAAGTAATAGAAATTCACAAAAAAGTATAGAACAGATTTCTGTACAGTTGAGATAGAAAATCCCTATAGATTTTTCTCAGTGCATCGAATAAAATCAATGAATATTTCAGTTAATGCGTACTTTGTCACTGATAAAGAAATCATAAAATTATCCCAATATAATATAATAATAAAAATTACATAAGAAGAGATTTCGATATTTTTATATAATTTAGGTTATCGGAATTGTATTGAGAAAATTATATAAAGAGTACATTATACTGTAAACATATATATATATATATACAGTCGGAATTGTATTGAGAAAATTATATAAAGAGTACATTATACTGTAAACATATATATATACAATATATATATTGTATATCACTTCAACAATATTTATTAATACTTAAAGTCGGTTCATTCACTTGTTCATTTCCATAATCAGGTCAGATAAGGAAACCAATGAGTGTTTGTTTGAGATTAAAAACATGATATTTTCCATAAAGAAGACCGGGTTATTGTTTGATAAATGCTTTATTGTTCTCGAAACATTTATCCAATAATCATGTATAATTTTAAGGCTATTTTCGAATTGACAATGTAACCATTTAATAAGCCATAATTTTTGTTCTTGACAAAAATACATTTGTAACTTTTGCATTCATATAATGTGATACATGTAATGTAAGTTATACAGCCTATTATGTATTTACTAAATTAAATTTTCAGTATTTATTTACTGATATTTGTTATAATGTTGCAGTTACTTTATATTATTTTGAAATAGTGATCATATAGTGGCCTTTAATACCATTTTTATTAATTATTAATTAATAAAAACTTGTATTCGTTAATTAGTTATTGAAAGTTAATATTTAAATTATTTAAAATTATGATAAAATTAAAAATTTTTAATTTCTGTATAAAATAAAATTATTTAAGTTATACAGTAACTGGGGATAATATGGAATACCATTTTGTTTTTAAAATTTATAAAATTTCTAAAATAGCTTATATAGTTTCTTATGTGTTATTACATTATAAAATTATTTAAGTTATACAGTAACTGGGGATAATATGGAATACCATTTTGTTTTTTAAATAAAATTTCTAAAATAGCTTATATGGTTTCTTATGTGTTATTACCTTCTATGGACATTCCTATATAACATATTTAAACATGGTTTCCATTGTTTATATATCTATCATGTAATTTAAAAAATTATTTAAAGGTGCAAAATTCCATATTGCCCAAAAGGTGTGGGTTAAATGGAATAGTATTCCATTTTTCAAATAATTAGATAAACAGTATTTTCTTCCAGATAGTTTCTAAGAGTGTTAGATAAATATGTACTTAAAACATAGTTTTATTCAATATTTGTACCATTTTCTTTTGGATGGTAAAGGTTTTCGCTTAAGTATAGTGATAGCCTACTAGGAAAAATAAAAAAAGCCTTAGACTAGTTTTTAGACTTTAGACTTTAGAATAGTTTTTAGCCTTAGATAGTTTTAGCCGCGTCTACTAATTTAGAAAGTAGTCTGATCATATGTCTATTTAAATTTTAATGGATCAAACTTAACTTAAATTATAGCAGTAGGACTGAACGTGGCGATATAGAATAGTATTCCATATTGTCACTATCCACACGACAATATTTGAACGAAGCTTACTCCAATAGATGCCAAATCTCTCAAAGTACGAAAAGATATATTTAGGAAGTACCTTTCATAAATCTTAAGAAACTCAGAAAACAATTATCATCTTACCTGTAGTCTTTGTAGATCCGATGATTTCAGATACTGCAAAAATTTTTGTGCAATATTTGATGAAAACATGTTCTCTATTTTAAACCGTCATGCTTCCCACCGAAGAAACTGAAACCGAGATCAAAGTATGTTGCCACTTAATGTAAAAATTCTGCATTATTACAGTTTAATAAGACCATCTTCTCTATGAGAAACCATACTATTCAATATAACATTTCAATTCCATAAATACTCCAATTACTCTATAAGAAATTTCTTTTGTACAGAATATAATTTTAGTTATTTTATTTCAATTTAATTTTAGTGCCATGAAAAGAATTAACAACAAATTCAGGTAAACGTTTTTTCTTTTATGATGTATTTCTAAATTGTTTTCATAAAATTATAAAGATGGAAAAAAAAACTGCAAAATTTTTCACATCCTAAAATTAAATTAAATTTATTAAAACTCGAATTCCCTCTTCATAATTTAATAATCATATATACTGTATAAAAATAACGATTCATTCGTGATAAATAAATACTAATAATTCAATTATTAAGTTAGGTAAAATTTGAAAATTTCATTTTATATAGAAAGTAAAATATTTCGGTTCATATTCTCTTCTTCTGTTCATTCTTTATTAAAACTATTTAATAAATTTAATAAAACAATTAAAACAATTTCACGAAAAACTAAAAATATGAATTATTCAAGTATTTTTTGACGTTTCAGCATCATTTACAGGAGGAAGAGCATTTACTTCTTCCATATGTGTTACTTCTAAGGGAACATCTTCGTAGAAATTTTTCAATCGTTTGCTTAAACAAAAGATTCCAATATGAAATATATTACCAGCAAGAATAAGTACAATACCTAGAATATGTAAAAAATAACGAAAATTATCTGTATTATAAAGCCAGCAATTTCCAGTTTTGCCACAATTTTCTTCCCACACTATACAAACAGAATCAACTAATGCTCCAAACATTAGCGGAGAAGGTATAAAAGCTAAAAAATTAAAAAAAGTATATATTTATATAAAAATAATTATTAAAATACTAATGTAGATATGACATAATTTCAATCAATAATTACCTAAAATTGCTAAAAGTGATTCGATAGTACCTAAAGCCAAACTTTTATCTTCTGGATTTACGCACCTAAATTTAATATGATAAAATTTATATTCAATATAAAAATTTATTAAACTATTATGAAATCTTATTAAATAATTATTTAACGAAGTACATGATAAAATTTTAAATCATTATTTAATATTTATATTTAATTATAATAAGATATTTAATTTTCTTTGTCCTTATTTTGTTTATTGCTCTTTTACTTTGGACTTATGCTCAACAAATCAGTCACACTGAATATAAGAGACTGATTCGTTAGCATGTGACTATATTAAATGTAGAAATCATTATGTTTCTGATTATTGCTTACAGAGACATTCTATTAATCTTTCTATTAATAATTTGTTTTGAAACATTTCATACAATCAATATATTAAACTTTTTGCTGGAAGTCAATTAGATAAATAAATTTTTCTGTGCGCTAATGATAAACAACAAATGATTCAAGTACTACATATCAAAGATCTGATTCTCAATCTTTTGAATATAAGAATCCCATGTAATGTCAAAAAATTTCAATGATTCTTCATTACTAATTACAGTTACTACATTTATTTTTTTCAGCAAGAAAATTAAAACATAATTCACATATTCTCTAATTAACTATTTGGCCTCGATTCAGAGGCTTCTAAATTAAAATTATTCTCAGATTAGAGTACGCACTAATTTTGATTCTAAATTTTTCAAGATAATCATAACATCCTCATAATTTAAATGAAATTTAAAACAATTTTTTTTTCATTAGTTAGCATTTTTATGAAAAATGCTAACTAATGAAAAAAAAATTGAAGGTATGAAGGTAAACTTTTATTAGATAATTTTGGAAAATTTTACTTTCTAGCAAAGATCATTCGTTTTAAGTCATATTTATAAAACAAAGATACTGCTATTATTATAGATATGATTATTGCACATTGCAGTGCAATTTTATTTACTAAATTTTGTTGACTTTATGGATGTAAGAGATTGTTTATATTATAAAATTGTCATCATTAAGTGGATGAGCGCTTCTTAATTAATGTGATAATGTAAGATTATCATTAGATAACCAAGAATTATCATCATTATCATTATTCTTAGTAAATAGTTTTCCCTATTAATGATGAGAGTAGAAGATAATCAATGTATTAAGTATCGATGAGGTATTGCTTTCGCTCTATTAACAATTCATCCGATTTTATATTCTAAATAATTTTAATAATATGAAATTAATAAAATAATTTCATTCCATTAATTTTTTTGATAAATTAAAACTCTTTGGACATCCTTCTTTAAATGAAAATGAAATATCAATAAACATTACTTTTGAATGGGAAAAGTAGTTACAGTATAACATTATATTTAATTTCTTTTGTAAAGATGAATTTTAATAGCTAAACACTACTACTTAGTTGCATAAATACTTAGTTATATAATTCTTTTTATTAATCAATTTGGAACCTTAATACTTAATTAATTAGATTATATAAACGCTTAAGATTAAATTGATAATAGTCTATATATATTTACCTTAATAAGATTAACGTATTTCCAACTCGAGCCGTACTAGCCATGAACTTGCTTAAACTTAAAATAACAATGTAAGGAGTAAACATATTACAATCGATAGGACAATATCCTTCTATAGTATCAGCAGTAAAAGTCGAACCAGTTGCGTTGTAAATACAGCTACAGTTAGTGAATATCTGAATATTAATATTAAAAATGATGTTAATTAATCGAACTGGGATAATTTTGTAAACATTACTCTTCTGAAATTACATTTAAATCACGAAAATTATATTTATTAGATAGTAATACAAATGTTTACGATGTTTCTCTACGTTTATTTATTCTTTGTATATTTGATGATATTATTTTATTTATTAATTTTTTATAATTTAAACTGTTAGATTAAAATTTATTAATCTGAGAAACTTGTTAGGCTAAAACAATAAACATAATCAGTTCTCTACTCAGATTTGTTTATTTGGCAAAACATTACCTGTTGTCATAAATCTCTTATGCCATTCATAAATTGTCGGTCTTGAAGGTGGATTTCGATCATATGCAGACCGAAATTTACGTTGTACCTGTGTTGTAGATTTAAATTCGATAAATCACGTCACAACTTGCGCCATTTCCTACGGTGAAGCCATTTTGAGAAAAAACCTATATTTGGTATCATCATGGGTGCATATAGTGTCCACTTCATTTAAAAAATACTTTTGATACTTTCTTTATTGAATGCAAAAAATTGTAAGTGCACATTCTTCTTTGTATCTTTTTAATAATTTTCTAAAAGTGTAAAGATACTTTTCGGACACCTTGTATGTGTAACCTCATTAATTGAAATATTCGGAACCAAAAAATCGGATTTCGAATATGTAATATAATTTTTCAAATAACTTTCCTGTTAATTGGGCGAATTAACAGGAAATTATTTCTAAAATTAATTTTAATGTATCTTACTTCTCTGTATAGTGTGTAAATTAATAATTATCGCATATCTGTAAAGAAACATTACTGAAATTTTTAACATTTTTCTGAAAATGTTTCTAAATTATCATTTAGAATTTGGACTTGTACAAGATTTTCCAAATGATCATATTACTTTTTATGTATTAAACAATCAAACACCGTTTCAAGATATGTTATTAAATCGCGATAATTCTTTCAGAATATAATTTAACTTTGCATATAATGCTGTAATTGCATTTACGATTAATTAAATTTTAATAAAATTTAATTAATCGATTTGTCGCCATTATTATACTCTATATTCCATAACCTTGATATATTTATAAATAATAATTTCCTAGAAATCCCAGTTACACTATTATTAAATTATTTTGAGAATTTATCAATTGCAGATATCATTTTACACAATTTTTTCCTATATTTCAACAAACAATCCAGTTTTTGAATAAGACTGATTTACTAAACAATGAAAGGGAAAAGTTCCTATAGGGGGAAAGTTCCTATTTTCCGACCCTACGAAAAAAGTACTGTATTAAAATACATTTTAAAAAAAGGATTTCGCGATAAAATTTCATGTTTGCTGCAAATTTAGGACATTAAAATCAAAGTTTTGTACGCGATCTTCACTTTTGGAATAGGATCAACGGAATAAGTATTTTCCGTATTTGAAAAATGCATTCGGATGGGAAAATGTTTGTTATTATCTACACGTAGCCGTCTAATAGAATATTTGCAGCAACTTTTAATCCAAATCTGCGGGCAATCTCTCTCTTAATTTAATTTATCACAAAATAATTTCGAATAATGAAGAATTTAAGCCACTGGTCGGCTAGAATGCAGTTCGAATTAAAAATTAACCGTGTTTCAAATTATCCACAGCGATGGCAATTAAAATTTATATACAGTACTTTGATAGGGACAGTAGTTTACTTCGAATTAATGAGTACAATATTTTGAATTAATAGATATCGAATTAATGAAATTTTACTATAATATGATTTTATGCGATATACAATTAGTATACTAATATTTTAAATTAAGTTAATTAATTATATTGATTCGCTTCTTTATTTAATTAGACACTAACAATGTTTGTTTAGATATATTGTAGTCATTTTAAATACAGTCGCATTTAGGACAGTACAATCATTCAAAGGACTAATATACTCAATAATTTATGTTAAATTGTCCACAAGCAATGCATTTTAAAGCAAAATAAATACTATTATTGTGTATTTAAGAGCTAACAAGTGAAAATATTAATACAGGAAAACCTTAGCTGGTTGGCCCTATGCTAGGTGGCCAACCTGCAAGCCGTTGGCCACCTAGGATGCCATAATCTATAAAATTCGTCAATATATAATTAGAAAATATTTTAAACACTAAATTTCATGTTATCAAAATTTTATTTTAACAAATATGAACTTTCGTAATATCCACCCAAGCATATTGCGGGAGTTTTAAATTGTGTAAAATGGCCATGGCCAGCAGGGGCGGATTTAGGCATGGTCTTTATGGGCTGCAGCCCAAGGCCCCGTTCAATCAAAGGGCCCCGTTTGCAGTCAAAAAATAAAATAAAAATTTAAGAAAAAATAAATTATACAAAATTTTTTCATATCTAAAGTTTAAATCGTTGGTTTGCAACACTTGGATTTGAAAAAAATATCAAATATCAATGATTTAAATGACAGTAAATAGTAAATACGGCTCTGTCGGTACTCGGTAAAATCAAAATATACTTTGTCATTTGTCAATTATGCAAATAATGTGGCAATGTCGGAATGCGACTGCAAACCTAGCTCCTCTAAAGCGTGTTTTTTTCATATTTTATGCTCCCTTTCCAATCAGGGATATTACTAAGGGGGCGGTCTAAAGCGTGTTAGTTTAGCATAGCTCTCACCATTAAGTTAATTTGGATTAATTTAGTAGGCCCCAAACAGAGTTAGCCAAGGCTCCAAGGTTAACGATCCGTCTCTGATGGCCAGTGATATTTAATTTCAGCACCTTGTGTGCAACATCTATTAGGTGGCCAGAAAATCTTGTTTTGATCATAAATGCCAGATGGGCTCTAGTTCTTCTATCAGCTGAGCATTCTAAAGTGAAAAAATTCCGAAAACAGACATTAATCAGTGATTTCTTTTCTTAGATTTAATTAATAATGTGAAACTGTGTCAAAAACTTTGTATTTCAAATTTTGATGTTTAATAATAAAATTTATAGCTAACCGTGTCTGGTAGCCAACCTGTGCTTGGTGGCCACAATCTCAGCCGCCGAAAGCTAGCCACCTAATACAGATTTTCCTGTATAAATTTTTAATTTACAGTATTCCTTTTATTTGTTCGAAACAGTTATAAGAAAATAGATTATTTTAATTTACTTAGTCTATAATAAAGTTACTTACAGTTTTTCCAGAACTATCATTCATACCAGTGCAACCAGCAAAACATGGAGAAAAATAAATAGATTTTTCATCTAGTCCACAAACTGGTTCAAATATTCGTTAAATCTAAGGAAAAAAATCACTAATTAATGTCTGTTTTCGGGATTTTTTCACTTTAGATTGCTCAACTGATAAAGAACTATAGCCCAACTGGTATTTAGGATCGAAACACGATTTGCTGTCCACCTAGTAGATGTTGCACGCAAAGTGGCGAAATTAAATATCACTGGCCATGGCCATAGAACACAGATGGCCATTTTACACAGTTTAAAAATCCCGCAATATGCTTGGGCGGATATTAAGGTGGCAATGACTTGAAGGTTGGCCACTTAGCTCAGGTTTTCTTGTAATAATGTTACTTACAGTTTTTCCAGAACTATCATTCATACCAGTGCAACCAGCAAAACACGGAGAAAAATAAAGTGATTTTTCATCTAATCCACAAACTGGTTCAAATATTCTTTTAGTACAACCGCATCCAGAATTACATTCATTATAAAGATTTAATCTATAAAATTCGGTTAATATAATATTAGATTTATTTTAAACACTAAACTTCCATATGTTACAAAATATTATTTTAACAAATATAACATTCGTATACTGTAATCAATACTTACTCATTTCCAACAAAGGTACTACCAGCAATTTCAATCTGTGGACATCCTAGAAACACCGAAGCAAGAAGTCCAAATACACTAATAACGTTGACAAAAAGAATATATCCTGTCAAATAACGTGGATTTGGTTTTAATTTTCCGATAATTATCCATTTTAAACACTAAATTTCATGTTATCAAAATTTTATTTTAACAAATATGAACTTTCGTATACTATAATCAATGCTTACTCATTTTCAACAAAGGTACTACCAGTAATTTCAATCTGTGGACATCCGAGAAACATCGAAGCGAGAAGTCCAATTACGCCAATAAAGTCGATAAAAACCATATACGCTGTCAAATAACGTGGTTTTGGTCTTAATTTTCCGATAATTATTCCTCCACCTAGGATGCCAAACATGACAGCAATAAGAGGTGCTGAACCTGGAAATAAATATATTACAATAGTTATTAATCTGTCACCATTGGATTTAAAGCTACTTAATAATATAACCAGTGAAGAAGTTGGCTGATGATGCTGATTGTCGATATTGACTTTCGATATATTTTGGCATAGAAATAAAATATCCAGTTTCACCGTTCGCATGTAAAATGCCAACAACCGCGATGCACATAAACATTGGATTTTTTATGAGTCTTAATAGAGATTTCGGAATATCTATAAAAATAAAATAAAAGCAGAATTAATGAATATTGAATTATGTAACGTTGATTAATATGCAAATAATTACCTTTGATTAGCTACTTAATAATATAACCAGTGAAGAAGTTGGCTGATGATGCTGATTGTCGATATTGATTTTCAATATATTTTGGCATAGAAATAAAATATCCAGATTCACCGTTCATATGCAAAATACCACCAACAATGATGCACATAAACATTGGATTTTTTATGAGTCTTAATAGAGATTTCGGAATATCTATAAAAATAAAATAAAAGCAAAATTAATGAATATTAAATTATGTAATGTTGATTAATATGCAAATAATTACCTTTGAATTTTGGTAATCCAGAATTTTGTTCTTGAATATGTGTAGATCGAATTGGAGCAGTTGGAAGTCGTCGAGGACAGAAAAATATAGGAATGCTAAATATGATACTTAGGACACCTAATATGACAAAACTTAACCACCAAGCTCCTATCCAGCGTGGATCACTTTGATCAAATCCAGGATCAACTGAAAATTATATGCTTAACATATTTTCGCATTAAAATATTGAATACTAATTCTAATCTAATATGACAAAACTTAACCACCAAGCTCCTATCCAGCGTGGATCACTTTGATCAAATCCGGGATCAACTGAAAATTATATTCTTAACGTATTTTTCGCATTAAAATACTGGATATTAATTCTAACACTTATACTTACAAAATGGATCTTCATAAAACTGAAGAGAAAAAGAGGATACTAAAAATCCAAAAGCTGGACCAAATACTGATTGACTTGCCATGCATGCTATCAAATATATTAAAAAATAATTTAACAGTTAAATAAAGAAACCAGATGATAAAACTGTTTTAATAGATTACCTAAATAAATCGGTGATTCTGATTTCTTAACATTATCATCCAAAAATGGCATCCCGATTACATAATAAGCAACTGAAGCTACACCTAATAAAACACTACCAATGAATATCATAGTAATAGCCGGTACGGTGGGAGACAGTTCATCTTCTAAGCAATATTTGTTTTCTTCGGGATTGCAATATTCATATTTAGGTTTAACTAGAGATTTTGGATCTTTTGTTATTAAATGGAGCGCTGGACCATAAATAAAATATGGCAAAGAGGAAATAAAACAGCTCAATGCCATTACCATTATGCCATATGATATCCATCTCGGTCGATGAATCCGTCCGCTCAGATGTCCAACTAATATGCTAAGTATGATTGGACATAGGTTGTCGGCGATCAGAATAAATCCACTGATCTTATTATCAAATGAATATCTTTTCTCTAAAGTAGATAATGTACCCATATAACTTGAAAAACATGCTCCTTCTAATATACCAAGTATGCAATAGTTAATCAGATAGAGTTTAGAATTGGCAAAGCGTTGAATCCATCTTGGTTTGCACTTACCGACGCCACACAATGTATCCTCATCTTCTTTATTTTCATCGTTCTGACGACATCTTGAAACATTTTTACTATTTTCTAAATTCATTTTTTATTTCATTTATCTATAAAATAGCACATACAAGTCTCGTTAGCAGTATCACCATCACTTATTTTTAAATAGGTCTAGCAAATAAAACCTTCAATATTTCAAACATTCGAGATTTTTAATCAGATAATTATGTAATCGTATATCTGTCATTAGAGAGATTATTTTATTGTAAATTATCCACTGGTCACTGTAAAAAATGAAGTTAAGTTTTAATATTAATTTTGCTACATAAAAAAAAAAAAAATAGATTTAACACACATTATTGATTTATTATAAAAGATGATTTACAATCTGGTTAATGAATTTTGCAGATAATTACAAAATCATTTGATTAAAAAAAATCCCATTCATAAAAAGTTGATTATGATCTATTCGACCATAGATCCTGTTCAATTTATTTATAAACCTAAAAGAGGACAAATATTTGTTGTTTATTATCAAATAAATAAGAATGATATCAAATTAAGCTTTGAAAATAATAGAATTGTATTTAAAATTCGAGTTTAATATATGATTTATACATATTAGATAATTTTTATATAATGCTACAAGAAAATTGTAAATATAACATTACTGACTCTTCAGTTTTATTGATTACATTCAAGATTCTTTTGAGGAACTACATACATATATATATTTATTTCGACCCTATCCATATCCTATCCATATTGTTTTCAAACATAAAAATTCAAAGAATTTAAATCGGGGATCTTAATAGCCCTGAGATGGGACAGTAACAATCAATTCATTTTTCAGGTTAATTGAAGTTTAATTAATTAATTTTCTATATTGTATTTATCTTCCTATTGTAGTGGAATTCTGAAATAATTCTTATTAATTATCATACAATTACATACATACCATTAATTCTTAATTTTTCGCGGCACACCGTCAAAGATTTGTCGGCACAGTGGTTGAAAACCACTGGATTATAGTATAGTGCCACTCAACTCCCAACTCCAAAGTAGAAAAACTTTCAACTACGGACGGAGGCCAGCATTGACGCTAGTGCTGGCGTTGGCGCCGCGCTAGCGTCAACGCCAGCGGAGTTTGACTATAAACCATGACGCTTGTTTGAAACTCCAACGCCTTCTAGCGACCTTGTAACTCCGCGCTGAAGTCGGACTATAAACCAGCCTTAATATTTAACCTCAAACAAGAATTACAAGTGGTTGAATTTAGTGATTTTCATGTAACAAGCGATAAGTCAGTGTTTAAACCGTTTGGCATCGAGTCGTGTCGTAAGTTTTGATAAAAACTAAAAAACAGAAAGAAAATTGCTTCTGTTAGTTGTTAGAAATATTTTCTGGCAAACAACTATGATTTATATAATTTGAAAATACACTCGAGTAAAATATTTTTTACAGTCATAAATTTTTGAAATAGTTTTGTTTTTTAACATTATTAAGTTAAAAAAAGTTTAAAACCTAAAGACAACACAAAAAATTTAATTTTTACTTTATATACAGCCATTCGTCACACCGATTTATGGCCCATAATTTAAATATCTCTTATATAATTTAAGAGAAAAAATTATATTAAAGCTAAAAACTACCCAGATAAATTTCACTATTACTTACACTGATTGAATATAATTCTTTTGAAGAAATATTTTTGACACTGGAATCTTTCGCTTAATAATTTAAGTGAATGAGAGTATTCGAGAACAGAATATATACTTTATTAAAAATAACAACGACAATTTAATATATACGTGGACGTTATTAATTTATCGATTTTTACAATAATGTATACAATATAATAAGCTGTATATCTCGTTATTTTCAGCTAATATGTTCATTTAGAGTCGCTTTATTCATCTATATTTAATAAAACGTTCGCTGACATGATCTAACTACGTTGAAAGAAAAAATTATATAAAATATTAACATAGAATCTATCGTTATAAATCTAAAAGATTCTCAATAATACTATTGATTTAAGCTTTTAATTATTCTAGCAGGATTGGTAACTCAATCATTTTATTGGCACTATCAAAACTAATCTATAGACTGGCTTAATGTTAAAATACGATCAGTAAAAAGTTGCAGGCATTTTTTCTTATAAAGTGAACTTAATAAACTTTTTAGAAATATAAGTAGATTAGTAAAATTGTCAATGTGTAATTTTCAGTAAGTTGGATATATTCATATCAATATAAGATTTTTTTTTGTTCAAATTATTAAAAAAAATAAAAATAAATTATTATATAAAAAATATTCTATGCGGGAATTGTTCATTAATGATGAATAGAAACAAGATATAAAATCATAAAATAAAAAATAAAATCTTTCTAAAATATCTTTAAAATATTTCTAAAAATCATTCATAATTAAATCTGCTTATTATATATCTAATAAAGATGGACACATTTACTTAAACAGTAATTAAATTATAAATAACAATTTAAAATTCTAATGAATATTTTATTACAGTACTTTATATAAAAATTAAAAAAAAAAAAACAAACTTACAAGTTAGTGTAAAATCATCATTGGAAATATTTATATTCAATTAATTTATTTTAATATTCGACCATAAGTCTAAACTATCCATGGTCTAAATATAAATTTTGAATTCTGTTAAATTTACCTAAAATTAATAAAGTATGAATTCTACATTTATTAATTTTTAGCAAATCATGTTCTCCTTTAACGGTAGAACATGATTTACATAATATTTTTATTAGTTTTTTAAAGAATGATCAAGAGACACAGCAATTACTCTAATCCAAGTACAGTAGTCACTGATTGACTCTTATTACCGGAGTCATTACAACGACAATTTAATATATACGTGGACGTTATTAATTTATCGATTTTTACAATAATGTATACTATATAATACGCTGTATATCTCGTAATTTTCAGCAAATATGTTCATTTAGAGTCGCTTTATTCATCTATATTTAATAAAACGTTCGCTGACATGATCTAACTACGTTTTAAGAAAAAAAAATTAAATATTTAATATGAAATCTATCGTTGTAAATCTAAAAGATTCTCAATAATACTTAATTATAAAAGAATTATAGTAAGAATATTTTCTATTCTACTTGTTTATATAATCAGATTAAATAAATTTATTATCGAGATATTGCAACAAGGACATCTGTAATTTTTTCTGTAAAGTGTTTTTCTTAGCAAATTTTTAATTTAACTGCTTAAATATCTATATAAATTAATAATAAAATTTAATTACATTAGATATTAAATTTCAATTTTATTAATCTATTTTGGATTACTTTATTTTTCAATTTTGTAATAAAATTCTAAGTAATGTGTAAATTCTATTCCGTTAAATAAAATAATAGTAATTAATATGTTTTGCTTTTAGAATCTCTACGTAACTTAGTATATTGCGAAATCATATAATATCATTTCTTACAGTATTTTTGTATATACAATATATTTAAGTTGCTGATTGAAAAATTAACTTAAACAAGCGAAACATGAATTTTAATAATTTAAAAAAATAATTTATATACAAGTAATAATCTACATCTATACAATAGATTAAATAATGCATTTTTAAATCTATAAACTATCAAAAATTGAGAGAAAGAATACAATATGTCTTTAAGTGTATAATTTCAATACAGTATTTAGTGCTGATTGAAAAATTAACTTAAACAAGCGAAACATGAATTTTAATAATTTAAAAAAATATACAAGTACAATAATTTAATTTATATACAAGTAATAATCTACATCTATACAATAGATTAAATAATGCATTTTTAAATCTATAAACTATCAAAAATTGAGAGAAAGAATACAATATGTCTTTAAGTGTATAATTTCAATACAGTATTTAGTTATTTATATTCGTGTGAGTAGGTACGAACGAATAGAACGTTCCCATTCATATGTAAAGTACATATGAATGGAATCTTCCATTCATTCATAGATATGGCTGAATGGTGATTTATGTTGATATATGTCGCTTTCAAGCCTTTCTTATAACTTAATAAGCCTTAAGATGTTAGAAAATTCATGTTAAAAGAGCGATTAATTCAAAATTAAGCTTATTTCCTTTACAATCGGAATAATTGCAATTGTGTTGCTCATTTTCTGAATGATATTTAATACTACAGGAAATTCGTCACACATAAATATTTAATACATATCTCAAAGCATAAATCAAGATTAAAACGATATTAAATAATGCATTTTTAAATCTATAAACTATCAAAAATTGAGAGAAAGAATACAATATACTGTCTTTAAGTGTATAATTTCAATACAGTATTTAATTATTTATATTCGTGTGAGTAGGTACGAACGAATAGAACGTTCCCATTCATATGTAAAGTACATATGAATGGAATCTTCCATTCATTCATAGATATGGCTGAATGGTGATTTATGTTGATATATGTCGCTTTCAAGCCTTTCTTATAACTTAATAAGCCTTAAGATGTTAGAAAATTCATGTTAAAAGAGCCATTAATTCAAAATTAAGCTTATTTCCTTTACAATCGGAATAATTGCAATTGTGTTGCTCACTTTCTGAATGATATTTAATACTACAGGAAATTCGTCACAGATAAATATTTAATACATATCTCAAAGCATAAATCAAGATTAAAACGTTAAACTGCAATTTATCTATACATTATTTAGAATTAAATGTAATAAATCTGATTTTTATTTAAGAATATCTTTTGTTAAAAGGGGAAAAATATTATTTAAACAATAAGAATGATAATTAAATTAATGCGTGTGATTTATGATTTTTATTATTCAGCTATTAGCAATTCATGCTCATATACAGGAATTTAAATAAATAATTTAATTATCACACTTTTCAAAGAACGAAGGTTGAATTTATTCATTTATTGCAATTATGTTAATGAGACCACATACAGTTAATAAGAATTTTTAAAACTGAAATTTACATTATTTATTTAATAAACATATTCATTATTTTAGCTAAATAATCACGATCAGAAAATTAATTATAATTATCCTTCCATATAGCTGATAAATATATTTTAAAATAACTGAAATATGTATTTTTGTTAAATTTGATGCACTATACTGTATTCTTAAAATTAATCAACATCGATATTTCTAATTTTTGTTTTTCTCTTTTGATTAAATTTAGGAAAATTTTAACGTGTTTATTTCATTCGAATTTATCACATAATAAAGGATGGCATGTTATGCTAAATCGCATTTATTCGTATGTAAATTTACATCCGATCGATATTTTAAATTAAAAAATGGTGATTAACAATCTAAAATTAATATTCTTTAAAAAAATTATAATAAAATTATGTAAATCATGTTCTATCGTTAATTAAAGGAGAACATGATTTTCTTAAAATTAATAAGTGTAGGATTCATCCTTTATTTTTTAATTTTGGGTAAAATTTAATAGAATTAAAAATTTGGGTTTAGACTTATGATTGAGTACTAAAATAAAATATTTTATAAAAAAAATAACAAAAATTGCATTTACTTGTTTGCAAAACTATTCCATTTTATGAATTTTTTCCTTGTGATTATGATTATTATATAGTATTCAAATTGAATATAAATATTCCCAATGATGATTTCACACTAAATACATTTTTAAATTTTTATATGCAGTACTGTAATAAAATATTCATTAGAATTCATAAGAATTTTTTGTATTGTTATTTATAATTTAATTACTGTTTAAGTAAATTTGATTATCTATACTAGACATGCAATGTATCGATTTAGTTATGAATGATTTTTAGAAATATTTTAAAGAACTTTTAAATATAATATTTAAAAATACTAGAAATTTCCCGCAAATATAAATGAGCGGAAATATACTATTGTGATCTAATCTTATAATACTTTATATAACAACATATTGTATAATAATAGCTTATCTTACAAATTTACTTACTATATATTTTATTAAGCATTAGTTCAAATGTGTAGTAATTGCACGGGGGCCCGTGGAGGCTGCAACCCACGGGCGCCGTGCCCCCGACCCGGTTTCATCTCCCCGGTGGGCCCACGAGGGCTGCACCCACCAGGGATCAAGAGGCCCCCGTCAGGTGAGGGCCCGTGAGGGCCCACCCAACGGGCGCGGGCACTTGGGGCCCGGTTTCATCTCCATGGTGGACTGCACCCAGTTTCATTTCCCCACGGGCATATTATGCGGCCCTCTCAATATGCCTGTTAAAAGATCCTCAGAAAAATTTGGGTTTGACCAAAATTTTTGATGGTGATTCTACGAAATCGGTTGATTCTACTTCAGTGCGTCTTCAAATTTTCCATCTGATTTTAATGTATTATACGATTTTTCTGCTTTTCTATAACTAACTGTATTATGAAGCAAATATATTAATAGTCTATATAATTATATTGAAAATAAAAAAACGTTCACATAAACATTTCTACTAAACAATAATTCTTACACTTTGCTTTCAGAATTTTTATATCGTGTAAACTCCAAGTTTTCTCTGGATCCTTCTTTCTAATTAAATTTTGCACATCGGAATTTTTTAAATGAACATTTATTTTTGACCCAACTATAAGGCACAAATAACCACAATATCGAAAGTTTGCCGTGTAAACTCCAAGTTTTCTCTGGATCCTTCTTTCTAATTAAATTTTGCACATCGGAACTTTTTACACAATGCACAATCGGAATTTTAATGTTATACAAAAATCATTCACTTTCTTGAAATTTTAAATAATTTTATTGTTATAGACGCCGCCATGTTGTGACGTTGGCAGATTTATGATGACGTTTACAAAAATAAAGCGAAAATTTTTCTGGTTTCTAACCCATACAACGGTTCGCCAGAGTATTAATGACGTCTATCAGAAGAGTGTATCAGAGGATATAAATGGATAGTTGGCAGTCAATCATTTTTCAAAAATTCCGTCTTCACCAATAATAGGAAGTCATTTTCCGTTGCAGAATAACGTGGGAAAAAACGTAGGAAAATAACGAGAGCCGTTAATAAGATATTTTCAACTTCGAGGTTTCTGAAAATATCACACGCTTAAAACGCGTCGCCAACGATGCGTTTTAAGCGTTTTGCCGCTAATGGTCCAGCCATTGGGCTCCCTATAGGCATTCCTCTATGTTGGTGGTATATCACTCCTTTAAAAGAAACAGCACACTCCACAAGTATATAGCAAGGATCTACTTCTATGGGACATCGCCCACCTGATTTGCCACTGCTCGTATTTTTCTTTTAAAGGAGTGATATACCACGAATGTAGAGGAGTGCCTATAGGGAGCACAATGGCTGGACCATTAGCCAAAATTTTATTAAGGACTGTAGAAGAGGAGAAGCTCGCATCTTTTAAACCCTCTCTAAAATTCCATATAAGGTACATAGGCGATATACTAACAGTCTGGAATGATCAATCAAAAATCGACGAGTTTACAAAAGCCTTCACTTTACCGACCCACGGAATATCTTTAAAGAAGGAACCACAAGACCTACACAACGTCCACTATTTGGACTTGGACGTGACAGTAGACAAAGGCCAGCTTAAAACATAAGTTCACTTTACCGACCCACGGAATATCTTTAAAGAAGGAACCACAAGACCTACACAACGTCAACTATTTGGACTTGGACGTAACAGTAGACAAAGGCCAGCTTAAAACATAAGTATATAGAAAGCTGACATATGAGCCCCTATTTATTCTGAATTGGTCGCAAGACCCCATCGTATATAAAAAAGCGGCATTCAGAGCCATGTTCAAAAGAGCCTACACACACTGTATGAATGAGAAGGATAAAGTCCAAGAATTGAAATCATGAAAGTTGGAATGGACCATGGATATGGAAGAGCATTCCTCATGCAGATAAGGATGTTAGTGGAAACAAACCTGTCCAACCGGCCCCGCTGTATGTCAGCCGCGACATCATCACAAGAGGGATAATGCCAATGCAGAATGGACCATGGATATGGAAGAGCATTCCTCATGCAGATAAGGATGTCAGTGGAAAGAAACCTGTCCAACCGGCCCCGCTGTACGTCAGCCGCGACAACATCACAAGAGGTATACATGCCAGTGCTAAAAGTATATAGAAAGCCAACATATGAGCCCCTATTTATTCTGAATTGGTCACAAGACCCCATCGTATATAAAAAAGCGGCATTCAGAGCCATGTTCAAAAGAGCCTACACACACACTGTATGAATGAGAAGGATAAAGTCCAAGAATCGAAATCATGAAAGTTGGAATGGACCATGGATATGGAAGAGCATTCCTCATGCAGATAAGGATGTCAGTGGAAAGAAATCTGTCCAACCGGCCCCGCTGTATGTCAGCCACGACATCATCACAAGAGGGATACATGCCAATGCTGTTTTTTTTTTTTTTTTTTAATTAAAAATTAATAGATATTAGATTATAAAATAAAAAAATAGCACCACAACCGTTATTACTTAACTGACTGACTGCATTTCCATTCTATCTGTTGCCATAAAATTTTCTTTGCATATATTGATATTGGTCTTATTTTTCTATTTTTAAATCAGTATTTCAATAATGCTTCTTCCTAGATTTAAAATAAAAATTTTGTTTTAAAATTTCTCTAATAATTGTTAGCAAATATGTATTATTATAAAAAATCAAGATCAGAAAATAACATAATTTACTTAATTTTCTTTTCCCAATCTTGAGAGGAAAATTTTATAAGGGAGAATATTTTGCATCTAAATACAGTAATTACTTACAGTTAGATAATTTATAAAAATGTGCATTCAACTGAAATTTGTGTGATGTAATTCAGGATCAAATATTTGATTATTTCTATGTTTAATGCTATGATAAAATATATATATATAGTAAGAATAAGGCTTTATACACAATAAGAATAAGATTTGCTAATCTTATATTCCACTTCTGAATTATATTCCATGTTTTTATTTTATATCTTAAAATTGAAAATTTTCTATGAAATAATATTTAGAATAAATATATAAAATATAAGTTAACATATAAATGTGTCAGGCTTGGATTTGACAAACTGAAGGTGTGAGATCCAAAATCAAATCTGGAACCTCTAAAATGATATGCAAATTCTTTAAAATGCAACCATCTGCTAGAG
This sequence comes from Olivierus martensii, assembly GCA_000484575.1. Lineage (NCBI taxonomy): Eukaryota > Metazoa > Arthropoda > Arachnida > Scorpiones > Buthidae > Olivierus > Olivierus martensii. Next base: position 26,808 of record AYEL01070912.1, on the reverse strand, counting down.
TTTTTTAAGCCTAATGCTATTGTGCACTTAATGAATAATACATAAATCCTAGAGTACGCAATGTAAATATAATTAAAACAGACATTTTTGTAGATTTACCTTTTTATTACATTGTTACATCGTAACTTTGACAACATTCTAAACTGTTTTAAAAAATTTAAAACTTATAAAACAAACTTCTAAAACATAAATATTAAAAAATACACAAAGCAGTTATCCCATGGAAGAGATATGCATTTCGGCTTCATATGCGTCCTCTTCAGTCTTACCCAAGATAATCGCAATAATTTAAATAATCTAATAATTAAAAAATATAGGAAATAAAGATTAAATTAACCAAAAATATTAATTTACAAAAGAAATTTTATCTTAATATCAAACATAATATTTTTAAATTAAAATTAAATTTAGAACTGCCATTTCGTTACAAGTCCTATTTTATCCACAATTTGTATATAAATCTTGGAGTAGGCAATGTATATTTACATATTTACATACAAATTTATGTACAAATTGTGGAAAAAATAGGACTTGTAACGAATGGCAGTTCTAAATTTAATTTTAATTTAATTTAAAAATACAGTAAAACCTGTCAAGCTGGACACCTCTCTATGTTGAATGACTTTTCCTGAAACCAGACAAAAGCTATATTTTACTATATGTCCAAACCTCTATATCCTGGACACCTCTCTATCTTGTATCTTGAACAACTGTTTCTAATAAGATGGACACTTTTTGATTATTGTTTGAAATAAAATCTTAAATTTTATTTAAGTTTTAGAAGATTAGCCAAAGGAATTTGTGAAAGAGAAACTTATAACAGTGATTAGTCTTGTCTTGAGATGATTGCCGATGACTTATAATCCATGGTTTGCTTATTACTGTAAATACAAACACTGAGCATTGAGAAAAATCAAACCAAAACTAGCCAAATTATAGCCAGAATATTTTATTGCAATAAAATTAAAAATATTTGGGCTATAATTGGCTAGATTTGGTTTGGTTTATATTTTACTTTTTTCTTTAAGAATTGTGTGCTGTTTCTTTTGTTGCTGTGATTAAGCTTTCCATAAAGATGTTAAAAGAAAATTAAATAACTGACATTAGATCAAAAGAAGCAAGTTGTTATCATTACTATTCTGGATGCAATGAGATGGATTTTGCATGACGAAATTTCATAATTAACTATTCAGAAATGTTTTTAAAAAGCTGGGTTTCTTATAAATTTCACTGAGAAAGAAATGCAAGAAGTCAATAAGTTTGACCTAGGAGAAGAACTGAGTGCTCTTCCTGAGAGCTCATAAAATTTTAACTGAAGATTTTACAAATTTTGATAACAATTGTCCGCGTGAATATGAAAATTTCACAGCCAATGATTTAATTGAAAAGATTATATCCAGCTCAATTCATGTAGAGACTTTGTTGGAAGAGGAATCAAATGATCATGAAACAATCTTGGAATATGTAGAGGAATTTGAATGATAAGCATTTTCTAATAATGAACCAGCGATTGTTGAAACTCTATTTGGTATAAGAAAAAACGAGACTTTGTTGGAATGATCATGAAACAGTTTTGGAATATGTAGAGGGTTGAACCATTTTCTAATAATGAACCAGAGATTGTTGAAACTCTATTTGATATTAAGTATTTTCTAATAATGAACCAGAGATTGTTGAAACTCTATTTAGTTAAAAATAAAATTGAAAATATGTGGATGAAGTGTAAATTAAATATAAAAGAGGCAAACGCAAATAAAATTGAAAATATGTGGATGAAGTATAAATTAAATATAAAAAAAGCAAACTCTACTTACGGAGTTCTTTTCAAATAGATAGTTCTTATATTGAACGCACTGACAAACTGCAGTGTGTATTTAACATTTTTGAATTTTTTATTTAAAATAATAATAGGTTTCCAATTTTATTTGAATAAAGGTTTGCATTGACATGAAAATTTAGTGTTTAATATGTTTAGAAAAAATTTTGATTTTATGAATCGCTCTATATTGGACACCTCTCTAAGTTGAACACGTTTCGAAGGAACCAAATGTGTCCAACATAGAGATTTCACTGTATTATGTTTGATATTAAGGTAAAATTTCTTTTGTAAATAAATATTTTTTGTTAATTTAATCTTTATTTCCTGTATTTTTTAATTATTAGATTATGTAAATTATTGCGGTTATCTTAAGGAAGACTGAAGAGGGTGCATATGAAGCCGAAATGCATATCTGTTCCATGGAATAACTGCTTTGTGTATTTTTTAATATTTACATTTTAGAAGTTTGTTTTACAAGTTTTATATTTTTTAAAAAGTTTAGAATGTTGTCAAAGTTACGATGTAACAATGTAATAAAAAGGTAAATCTACAAAAATGCCTGTTTTAATTATATTTATATAATTAAATACATATAAATAATACTAATAATAGTTTAAATGTGTTTTTAGACTTTTATATGCATTAGTCAATTGAAAAAAAATGATAATGATTTGCTTTACAGTGGTTGTCTGGAACATAAACACCATAACTTAGCTACATTTATAAATTAAATGCATTAAATTTCCAGATTTACAAATTTTTTACAACTTGGAAATTTGCATATATTTAAAACAAAAAACTAAATGATAAAATTTCATAAAATATTAAGTAGATGCCATTAGTGTACTGCAGTAAAGCTTTCAGACAGGCCATAAATCAAACTAAGCAAAGTATCAGAAGGGTTATACTGAATGTAGCAACATCGCTGAGAAACGATTATCGTTGAGCTATCACCAATGAGCCGCTTCAGAAATGTGATACTGAACTCAGTTGTAACGATAGTCGTCGACTTTCTCTAGTATTGTTCCTCCTCAACGAGCACAAGGTTTGCAACATCACAAATACGTCACTTGTAGAAGCAATGACCAATGGGAAACATGGATTTTACCACATGTTTCACTTATAAGTTAGCTTAAAAAAATGGCAGAAAGCGATAAACGTGCTTCAAAAGCATCTCTACAACAGTTTGAAATAATAATAGATTATATGGATAACCATAGGAATCTCTGGACAGGTAAAAAACCGTTGTATTTCCTACATATAATTAAAAATTTAAGCTTGTAACTTTAAGAAATTAGTACAATAAATTTTTATTTTCTCTCACTATACCGTTTGCCATCTAGTCAATTGAAAAATAAATCAATATTTTAAACAGCAAAGAATAGACAAAAAAAATGGGAAGAACTACCGTATTTGCCGGCGTATAAGACACACTTTTTTTCTTTGAAAATAGGTCTGAAAAACGGGGTGCGTCTTATACGCCGATACTTAGTTTTTGATTACATTCATTTCTGGAAATTTCCTTTATTCGGAGTTATGCGATTTCTTTCTTGTTTCCTTGCGGAGTGTGGGAATTTAGTTACGTAGAGTTCAATGAATGTGAGTGCGCTTTCATCGACGATCACAGCTAGGCCTAGCATTTCTCAAGTTTGTGAATGGGTCAAAGCTTCATGGGATGCTGTGAAAACAGAGACAGTGGTTAAATCATTTAAGAAATGTGGCATTAGTAATGCAATGGATGGTACAGAGGACAATTTGTTGTATGAGGACTCAGATGCTGATTTAGAAGAGGTTTCAAGTGACTCTTCATTTAACTCTGGAGATGAGTGTCTGGGTCTTGACGAAGAAGATTAAAAGGTGTTCTTTCCCAGATAGATTGGGTATTTGCAGAAAGTATTTGCTGTTTGTATTACTTTATATTTAAAATACTGTAAATTCATTATAATGATCAGTAATAAAGTTTTATCCTTCAAAAATGTGTATAAAAAAGAGGGTGCGTCTTATACGCCGGCAAATACGGTAATTAATAGTCGTTGTTGACATATAGCTACTTTTTAATTCTTTTATTACCTAATATATTATTTCCAAAATTGGAAATTGGTATCAGATAATATAAGAGAGGAACAGTTAAAATTATATTTAAAATTTTAATTTACGAGATTTATGCTTATCTTATATTCTACAGAAAGTGCCGTGCTTCTCATCGTCAAAGGCTTAAGTACATCTCGAAGATCATCATAAAGCATTAAAAAAAATAAAGATTTTGTTAACCGAAATAATGAAATGAATGTATTATCAGGCAATTCTAAAGCATTTGTCCTATTGCAAAATACACATTCTCTTCTAAGTGATCTCATTTCTAAATATTCAAATAAGGTAATAATGGATTATCAGCCATCTTAGCACAATCGATGTTTGTCGTTGAAACTCAAAGGCTAACTTTACTCTGTCGATCACTAACGACTGTAGTGAACGATGTAGCAGCAGAGATCGTTGACAAAGTTGAGTATCGCAATCTCCAGCGATTTCTCGTTCATTGATGTCATAATGATAGCTTCACGGCCAACGAAAGTGTTCAGTATCAGGCCCCATATTAGAAGTGAAATGTCTCTTAGGTATGAAATGATGAAAGAAAAATTAAAATGAAATTGTATCTTTGTATCTTCAAATATCTTCTGCTCTGTTTAAACTATAAAATTAATAAACATAATTTTATCAAAAAGTAAATAAATAAATATCCAAAATTTTTAGTACTATTTTTTTTTTTTTTTTAACAGTATAAATTCTAATTAAAATTAATATATAACAAAACAGATTTTTTTTCCTGTTTGTTTTAAAATACATGGTTTAAATATACATCATAAGTATATGTCTTTCACTTATATATTGTTTATTAATTAGGGATGATGATCTAGTTTTGGGTTGAAATATATTTTATTTTTAGAAGTTTTAAGCAAAGATATTTAAAATTGAAAAATTTGTAGATAAGAAAATATTGGTTAATTCTGTTAAAGTAGGCAATAATATGTCTTACTTGTTCATTTTTTGTTTCATTTTCACTACTATTTAGTCAAAAAAAAGAAAAATCAAGTGTGTAAACACTTGTTAGTCATTTAAATGGGTTGGCATGTTGATTGCTTTATTTTACTTTTTTTATTTAAATTGAAAATTTACAAAAATATAGCAAAAAATTACAAATGAAGAAAGAAAGAAGTTAATAAATATCAATTATTATAATAATAATTTTAAGAATTCATGTATTTTTTAAATAATTATATGACAACTTCATTAAGCAAAAGTTACTGTACCTAATGTTTTGTTTTTATAGGTTTTTTTCTGAAAATATGGACTGTATTTCTTCATTCATGGCTTATTTTGATCAAAGGATCACTTCTATCTAAACAAAGCGATTATTTCATTGGATGACTAAATTATAATACAAAAATTATGTTATCTTCAGACATATGGAATAATAACTTCTCAAAAAAATCTTTTCATTATTAGAAAGAGAACAAGAAATGTAATATATCTTAAAAGTTTCAAAAGATTCCAATGAATGATGATTTTAATTTTTTGTATATTAATTAGGATTAATTACTATTAATTGCCAGTTACTGAAAGCAGACAGAAACTGAAACTGATGGCATCCAAAGGAATAATTATAGAATGTTTTACTTGCATTAGATTTTATAAATAATTATAAAAAGTTTTTATATTATAAAATTTTTCTGTAAAATTAAATAGAATAATTTTCAGCTTTATTTACAATATGCTAGTTAAATTCTGTTTATGATCAGAAATATGTTTTATTATTTTTCTTGGTTTCAACATATTATTCACCATATCTGCACTAATTTTTCCTATTATAATGTATATAGTTTCATAATGAATTTAAATTTACTTAAAAGTTTACAATATTCTTTAATCATAAATACAGTGGGATTTAAAAACTTTCCATCTTCTTCATACTGTACCTGCATTAGATCAATGCCAAATTACATTTAATCATATGGGTGATGTAATTTATGGAGGTAAGAAAATTTTAAATCATATATTATAATTTGAATTTTAGTTTCATTTTGATATTATAATATATACCATATAATTTAGGAGTCATACTTGTTGGCTAGTTAGAGTAAAGAAAATATAATACAGATTGATAATCAAAAATCTGGCAATCAATATTCCAATTCCATCAGTTTTTCAGCATGAATGTTGGAGCGCATTTTTAAATTTATCGCATTGGCATGCCATTGTTTTCTGGAGGGGTGTTTGTTTTGATAGGCCTGTATTCCATATTCACATGTTTAGTCATGCTTGCAACCAGGATTTCCAGATTGACTTTTTTTTAACACCAAATGAGCTCTTTTTGGCTTTTTTTAGACACAGTTGGCGTTAGAAATTTTTCTTTAACATTTTGGCGTTTTTCTGCTTTTTTTGCTTATTGGCATTATATAAAATCTTTTAACTTCTTTCGAGGGTATAGTAACATTCTGTAGAACTATTTTATTTAGTTGAATTAACATTCTGTAGAACTATAGTCTTTTATGTTGTTATTGTACATTAAAATTTCATTTGCTTTTCATTTAGTGTTTAATTTTATTTCTTTAAAGCACTGTACAAGTAGTCCTTTTTTGTTAAATATATACTGCATATATATACATCAAAAATCCAGCAATCCTCAGGTCCCGAGGATGCCAGATTTTTGATTATCAACCTTATTTACAAGTTTGGAATAGAAATAAAATGCATAACTAATATTTTTGCTTTTATTTCTATTTCAAACTTGTATTTTTAAAGTACTCTTATAAAGTTAATAAACATCACATCACTTAAACAGGAATACTTTTTATTTGGAAATGTTTTGGTAAGACACTTTCATTCTTCAGTCATGCCAACAAATCAAAATGTACAGATCTAGGAAACATTAAACTGTCAATCACCTGTTATTTTATCACCATTCCCATTTAAATACTTACCTTCTCCTTATATAAGCATTTAAATAGGAATGTTTATAGAATAATAGGTGCTGGGAAAAGACCATCATGTGTTTATTATAATAATTATTTAGATTTAACAGATGTTATGGTAAAAAAACGAAATAAATTAGGTTTTATTGAATATATTTAAAAATTATTTTATAAAGAATATATAAAAGAGTTAACATTAATATATATAAAATTGAGAAAACAATATTAATAAGTTTAATAACAATAATAAAAAAAGTATTTAGAATACATTAATAATAAATTTTTACTTTTCTTGTTTTTATGGACACACATTACTTTTTACGTTCCATGTGTGGCACAAAGTATGTGCTGTACATTGAATGTAAAATGCTCTAGGGCAGGGATCCAAACTTTGTGTGTCTGTACCCCCCATTTCTCATAAAGTTACATATCCTCATTTTCATAACAGTCTAATTTTATAAATACTTTCTACTTATAATTTAATATATATACAACTTTTATATAATATATCCACTTTGGCATCAATTACCTTTGTCTTTTCATGTGTCAATTGTGTTTTTTTAATTTTGTTTTATGAGAGCTATTAATATTTGCTGTAGTTCATTCAGTGTTTGGCAAACAGTGGCAACTATATCATTGACAAGCTTGAGATCAATGAAATGTTCTTCATTGAATTTGATTCCTATTTGCTTCCATCTATTTACTTATTTGAATATTTCTTACTGTGTATATAATACACAGCTTGCCAAGATTTTTAGTGAAATATAGTCATCTTGATAGATCATTTTTGAATTCTTAACTTCCATCAATATTTTTCTTAGTCATATATTTGTTTTCACTTCTTTTTCTCTATAAATTGTACATTATAAATATTATATATTGTTAAATATGGTTGTATGAATAAAGTATCTAGCAATAAAATCAAGAAAAACAATAATGGTTAGTATCCAAAATTTTCAGTCCCTTGAATAATTGAACAAAGTCGCACTAATCGAAATCGCATTATTCAAACTTGCACTAATCGAGGCCTACCTGTATATCTATGTATCCAGAAACTTTCTGTTGTAGCTATTTAAAGACAAAATATCGATCTTGTTTAGTGATTGAAAAAAAATTGTGTGTAACAATGTCTTCAATGACATCCCAATTTGAGAGAATTTGTGCTGAAAAATAAGTCTAATCATCGCATTAAATATTATGTTGTATTAAACATGTATTCTGTTTTTTATATTTTTTGTAAGATTTGTTTAATTGTATTAAAAATTATTATATTACAATAAATATATATTTTTTGTGTATAAGAATTTTATTTATACAAATATGGTATATTGTTTTGTAGTATTAAATTGTAAGTAGAAAGTATTTATAAAATTAAGATATTATGAAAATGAGGAGCATACCAATTTTTTTATGAGAAAGGGGGTATAGACACAAAGTTCGGAAACCACTGCTGTAAGGTATATTGCACATCCTCTGTATTTGCTAATTCATGGAACAAATTTTACAAAGTATAATATTTAAATGCATGAAATATTCAAGGATATACATATTTTTTAAATTTTGTGATAAAACTTCAGGTGTGTGAATTATGAGAGTAAATATGATATTTATTTTATCTTTATATATAGAATATTATTATAGCAGAAATATTTATATAAAAATATTATATATTTTTATCATTCTTATCATTTATTTGTGTTTTTTTTTAACAGTAATGATTTGTGTAACAAAAAGCATTTTTAATAATTAAATTTTTCTTATGTATTTTATTTTACTTAATTTGATGTTCTGGCTAAGTTTAATTGTTCTGCCTTTAAATAGCTGCTTCATATTTTTTTTAAATAAACTTTCTGAATTTCTTAAACATTTTCTGTTATTAAACTTAATCTGTAAATTTTTATCATGTTTTTCATACTTTTTCATGTGCAATTATTATTCATTTAAAAGTCATAATTTCACCCAATTTTTAATAAAGATTCAATATTTTTCTTATTGTTTACCTCTAGATTCAATAACAGCATTTATAACACAGATAATTTTCGATTTTTATATCTGCATAATATAAGTGTGATGGGCACAGCATAAATCTTTATTTTCCTTGGTTCTTTTTTTGCAAATCAGTTTGTGTTTAGAAACATGGTATTGACAAATATTATAAATAATTGATGTCCCTGATCCCTATCAAGATTCTTAATAAAATTCAAAACTTTTTGATGAAGTCTAATTAAAAGAAAATAAATTTATTTCAATTATTCAACAGTTGTTATTCTTAGAATTTTCTGTAAGAATCACATAGAAAGAATACAGATTGGTTGAATATAGAAATCCATTTAACATATCACTATTTAAATATTACATAAACATTTTCAAAGAAGGGAAAGGTAAAAAAAGCTTTCGATTTCTTAAGTGGGGATAGTGCAGTTACCTCAATACTTACACAAGATTTTAAAAATTTTTCAATTTTAAAATTCAATTCATGTATTAGAACTATTTGTACAATATGCATGCACTTTAGTATGAATTTGCTATATTTTGCTTTTTTTTTTTTTTTTAATTGTCATTTAACATTAAAAAGCATAATTATTATAAACTTATAAAATATTGAATAATTCCTTATTTTAAACAATAGAAGAAAAATAAAATTTTATAAAACTTAAGAGGAGGGTCAATAAATTGTATATGACTATTTACAAGGGGAGATATAAAATACCAAAATTATGTTTAAATAATACTTTTATGCCCCTATAATTTCTCTGTATTCCAAAAAACAGCTGTTCATTTAATATTTCTTATTAGAATCAACTCATTCAGTAATACTGTGTCTAAAAGATAAAATATAATTGTTGTGTATAAATTGCATCTATTCTCTCTCATAATAGATACTGTTCATTTAATATTTCTTATTAGAATCAACTCATTCAGTAATACTGTGTCTAAAAGATAACATATAATTGCATCTATTCTCTCTCATAATAGATATATTTAAAATTTGTATCAAGAATAATTATTTAAAAAATAAATGTTAAAAATTTTTTAAAATATTAAAAAATTCGTTTAAAGTTTTGGAATAGCTCATTTTGAAAATAGGGATGTGAATAGTCACAGGTACGAGATTAGTCTAATAAAAGTTAACAGATAAATTACTTAACAGGTGTGAGATTACAGTCTAATAAATGTTAACAGATAAATTACTTAATTACCATCTTCTCTAGTGTTTCTATTTGTGTTGGTTGACCTTGCCGTTCGATTCTCTAGTGTTTCTATTTGTGTTGGTTGACCTTGCCATTCGATTGTTATGGATTACATTCTAATGAATGTTAACAGATAAATTACTTAATTGCCATCTTAATTTTTTACGATTCGGTAATTACTTAATTGCCATCTTCTCTAGTGTCTCTATTTGTGTTGGTCAATTACCTAATTGCCATCTTCTCTAGTGTTTTTATTTGTGTTGACTGATATTACTTAATTGCCATCTTCTCTAGTGTTTCTATTTATGTTGGTTGATTATGCCATTTGATTGTTTTGGCGGTTTAAACAACTGATTTGTCTACTAATGAAATGGTTGTCTCCAGAAATTTGTGGCGGTTGGCGATTGTGAGGTGGCGGTTTATAGAGGGAATTTCATGTTTTAACATAAAGAAGAGTGAGGTGGTGGTTTATAGAGGGAATTTCATGTTTTAACATAAAGGAGAGGCGGTTTATAGAGGGAATTTCATGTTTTAACATAAAGGAGGAGATTTTTATAGAGGGTGAGTGGCGGTTGGCGATTAGTGAGGTGGCGGTTTATAGAGGGAATACAGAAATGAGTGGCGGTTGGCGATTAGTTAGGTGGCGGTTTATAGAGGGAATTTCGGAAATGGTTTTGCCTCCAGAAATGAGTGGCAGTTTATAGAGGGAATTTCAGTGGCGGTTGGCGATTAGTGAGGTGGCGGTTTATAGAGGGAATTTCATGTTAACATAAAGGAGGAGATTTGTTATTGGCTTTCATCAGGCAAATAACGAGGGTGGCGGTTTATAGAGGGGCTACGAGGGTGGTGGTTTATAGAGGGGCGGCTTAAAGAGGTTTGACTGTATACACATAGGGTGGCGGTTTATAGAGGGGCGGCTTAAAGAGGTTTGACTGTATATGACTTTAATATGGCCACAACCGGTATCGGAAACGTTTACAAAAGCCAGAAATAATTTGTATGGATATACCCAACGAAATGAAATTCCGTTACGGTCGAGATATGTATATGGATGGCGACCAATTAATTTTTTTGTATTATATTCAATATAAACAGATATACAGGGTACAATGTTTATTTTTTTACAATATAGTATTTACAACATAACTTCTATACGAAAAGACATCGCAAGAATGCATTCAAACAATATTGTAGTTTATGCCGAGAACAAGCTGTACGAATCTGGTCGGAGCTGGGTATCCTATCTTCTCTAGATCTAGATATGGGACGCCTTCCAAGATCAATAGATCCTTTTCTAATATTCCTCGTTTGAAATAGCCCATCGGAAACTTTTCCGCGATTCTCTGTATATGTGGTATATCCACATCCTCAAACCAGACGTTCCTATAGGTATTCGGTTGAGGGTAATATTCCATTTTAAGACGGTGAAGTCGATTACAAAACTGAACCTGTCTGTTCCCCTAGACACAACGTAGAATACCTATACTTTTTGGTGTAGAAATTATATCGCATATATTGCTCAGGGTGATGAATAGAGATCACGCTCATATCTCTATACAAGAAGCAGTTAGCCAGATTAAATGCCTCGCAGTCCTTAATGCATCCATTTGTTATTGTTGCCCATAACTAGCTGTAGAATGATGAGGTTACCTGAAAAATCATCTGCTTTTATACTGTAAAACTAGTCAAACTAGTTTATAGCCCACTTGTTCTTGGAAGGTATCCACGGACAATTGGCCGTGGAAATATGAGTTGGCAGGTGCCGCGCAGACAGAGCTATAGGGGCTATGGGATTTTAATATTAAGAATCATCTCCAGATGAGTCCCAAGATTTGGGACCATGATGGTGGTTACTCCTGTCTTTCCTGGACCAAGGACTTTCTTTAAACTTGCAATGGTTTCGAAATTAATATGGCTCAACTATTGGGATGATTTGCTATATGATAAAATTCTACAAATCTGATAAAGAAGCTAGTTTTAAGGTTTTCAATGGCGGTGTTTTCCAGGCAGTTTGATTAGTCTAACTTGTAAGTGTACACAATGCTAAAAAGGCGGCACAGGCAGCTTGAGCTTCTGAGTCTTATTCCTGGGCCCATCTGAAGTAATGGCATAGTTCACTTCCAACTGGAATAGTTTTTTCTCTACTTTGAATGTTGTTAATGAACGCAACCAATTCTTTTGTTAAGTATGTTGAAGTTATACTTTTACTTGATTGCTCCCTAGGTTTTATAATACTATCTTGATTTGCTGTTTCTTGTAAATCTACTTGTGTTGATGGGACAATGTCCATGTCCTCCCATTTGTCTCTGTCTACGGGTATAAATCCAGAAAAGTAGTCTGGAAATTCAGGTGGAAGATTTTAAATCAATAGATTATAATGAGATGTCCAGTTTAAGAGCAATTTTTCGATGACTGGTTTGCTATTAGGGCTTTCTACGCCAAGTCCAGGTACAAGTAGTTCTTAACTGAGGTTCTTCGTTTGTCGTAGATTTCGTGCTAGAATTAGTTTTAACATTGGTAGGTTATCTATATTGACTCCGAGAGGAGCCGCAATCCAAAGTCGATGGTACATTATAATTTGATTTGTATCCAGTATAGGACAATGAATTACTGGCAGTAAGGCAAGATCTCCATGCTATAGACTCCTCGGCGCCAAGATAATCTTGAGTTAGTTCTCCTTGTCTGGCTAAATCTAGGACGTTTGCTCCAATCTTTTCTTGTTCAGTAATTTCTTGTCGTTGTACTTCTTGTCTTAATGTTAGTCTTTCTGTACTTGACAGACTTTGGTATCTTTCAACTAAATGTGACATGATTTCCTGAGATAACAGATTTGGACGAATAAATGGAATGTCTTTGATAGAGATGCCTGTTAATAACCTAATGTAAAATATTAATTACTTTTTTAAAAAAATGAATAATTTTTCCAATCATTTTTTGGCGCCCCCTATAGTTTAGCGCCTTTGTGTGGTGACACCCACTTACTCCAGCCCTGGGGACCACGGAAACTGATCGGATGTCTTTGGAAGCGGGGTCAGATATATGCCTCTCTCAAAGTCAAAGCTCAACTTTGACAAGAACTCGCGCCTGCGATTCCTAGTTGACACCGGTGCATCAATTTCTGTCTTCCCATGTGAAAACCGTTGTTTTCAATTTCTGTCTTCCCACGTGTGAAAACCGTTGAAAACAACGGTTTTCACACGTGGGAAGACAGAAATTTATTTAACGGTTTTCACACGTGGGAAGACAGAAATTTATTGAGAGCACAAATTGAAAACAATTTGTGCTCTCAATCCAACAACAATCTGGTGCTTTATGCCGCTAACGGCACAAAATCAACATCTAAGGTACGAGATGCCCAATGTTAGCCATTACACTGCGCCGGGTTATGGAGATGGAATATTGAAGTTAAAACAGTCTGTGGTACCAGTTATTAATGTAGAAAAATCTAAAACTAAAAAGAAAATATTGTAAATAATAGACAGATATTATATAAATATGTATTACATACCTCTTTTATGACTATAGAATGACATTCTACAGTAGTCTACGTATAACTGAGTCTGGTAGAAGTTTACATTATTGCCATCTTAATAAAATTCGTACCGATCGAAAGTTCATGATTAGTATAGAACCATACCTTTATCGGTAATAGTTATGTAGTTATACGATTAGTATAGAAAACTTTACCATATAGAACCATACCTTTATCGGTAATAGTTATGTAGTTATACGATTAGTATAGAAAACTACCTTTTCTATACTAATCATGAACTTTTGATCGGTGCTATTTTTATTAAAATGGCGGTAATGTAAACTTCTAACCCATGTACAAAAACGGTTGTGCTTGAACGAGGTTGAGATTCAGTTGTCCAGAGCCATGATTTCTCGTCCTTTGACGTATTGTATTCGAACGAACGATAGGTTGGGTTTCAAACGTCCCTTGACAACAAATTTTTGTGGTACGACTGGAGAAAAAATCCAAGCGAAACTTACCGGAATTTCCACTCCCACTTTATCTTACCCCCTTACTAAGGGCTCCTGGGTTCATTGGTGATGGTCCCATGAGGGGCAAAGGCCCCATTCTCAAGTTATGGGGCCCCAAAGTTGGGCTCGGAATTATGTATTTTTTTAAAGATTTTTGCAAAACTTTTATAGATAATCGGATTTTTTAAACGATTTTAGATGTCTTATCATTCGGAATCGAATGCAATCAATTTAAATAAGCTACGACTTACCATTACGAAGTTACGTTATTTCTTTTTTTGGTAGAATTTTAGATTACCGCCATATTAATAAAAATAGCACCGATCGATAGTTCACGACTACTATAGAGAACTTTACCAAAGAACCATACCTCTATCGGTAATAGTTACGTAGGTATAGCGGTTCAAAGTTTTTTAACCTTTCGTGACGTCACTTCCGGCGATGGTGGCTGCTCTCCCAAGCGCGTCTCGTCGCAATGGCCATCGCGTCGTGTCTCTAGGATTGCAAGGACGGCGCGCGGTCAGTGATTTTTTTGCGCATGCGCAGAATGTCTTCAACTTCAGTCATTTTGATGGTAAGAGTGCGGCGCATGCGCGAAAAATCAATGACCGCGCGCCGCCCTTGCGATACACCGATCCTGGCGACACGACGCGAAGGCCATTGCGACGAGTCTTGATGGTAAGAGTGCGGCGCATGCGCGAAAAATCAATGACCGCGCGCCGCCCTTGCGATGCAACGATCATGGCGACACGACGCGAAGGCCATTGCGGCGAGTAGCGCATGGGAGAGCAGCCACCATCGCCGGAAGTGACGTCACGAAAGGTTTAAAACACGACCTTCTTAGAACAGGCCTGGGTCAAAAAATATAAATTTAATATTTGGCTAGAGTTTTAAGTTAAGTATGTAATTTTTTGACCATAAAAAAATAACAACAACAAAATAATAACGAATTAGATTCAGTTCTATTTTCTAATCATTTTTATACTAAAGATATAATATAACTGCTTTTTTTTTAATAAAATCTACTAAAAGATAATTTTTTAATAAAATATATTTTTTAAATATTGTGCAGACTATGATGTGTAAAATTGTTAGGCTGAAGAAATTACTTTTTATAGTTCTAAAGATAATTTTATTCATCATTATAAAAGATCAAGTAAAAATTATTTTATTTATTTATTTTATAAATAGTTAACATTTGTAAATTGCATATAAGACATTATATAATATATGTCTTATATGCAATATTATATATATAAACTACAAAATTCAATAAATTCATAGTTTTATTTCTGTAGTTAATGGATATTAAAGTTATTTGTTCCATTTACAAAAATTGCAAATTGCAAACAGGTAGTTCTTGGTTTATGAGTTCTCACTTAATCAGTTCTCGGGTTTGCAAGTTTTTCTCAAAATACGAATAATCAAAGTAAGTTATTTGTTCCATTTACAAAAATTGCAAATTGCAAACAGGTAGTTCTTGGTTTATGAATTCTCACTTCATCAGTTCTCGGGTTTGCAAGTTTTTCTCAAAATACGAATAATCAAAATAATCAAAAATATGAACATTAATTGCAATAAATTCACAGAATAATAAATGTGATGTTCTTCGAATTAAACATAATTCGAAGAACATCACACATAGCTGGCAATCACATTCTTGGTCAGGCTGTCCATACAAGCACAATATACAAGCAAAGTCTTATTTGAATGGCTTTTTTTTTATAGGATTGTGACTGCATAGATAGCATTGATGGGAGATATGATTAGCAGTTATGTCTGGTATAATTCTATAATTCTATTCTACCAAAGTGAAAATTCATTAATGTTATGTTGGCCTATATGGTTAAGATGTGGAGTGTCAGATAGCATTGATGGGAGATATGATTAGCAGTTATGTCTGGTATAATTCTATAATTCTATTCTAGCAAAGTGAAAATTCATTAATGTTATGTTGGCCTATCTGGTTAAGATGTGGAGTGTCAGGTAGCAAAAGTTACTATTTCAATCCTGGAATAAAACAAAAATTTTTATTTTTGATTAATTAATTAAAAATTATGTTAACTTATTAACCACTAGATGGCAACACATTAGCATATATTTATTTAATTCTAAATTATTTTATTAAGAGTTATTTAATTAAATTTGGCATATATGGTAATTAAATTCTATAAATTTCTATTGTTTGAATGTTCGTTCTATATCATATGACCTAGAGTTAATAAATGGACGATTTTGAGTTAAAAAAAATTACAGATTATATGTTCGTTCTATATCATATGACCTAGAGTTAATAAATGGACGATTTTGAGTTAAAAAAATTACAGATTATGATATAGAGTTAAAATTAAATTACAGATTATGATATAGATTAACTCAGAAGATATAGATTTTTAAAAAATCAGTAAATTTTATGCCATTTTTTATACTTACTGGAGATGCTTGTTTCTTTTTACAATTGCTATCTTCACCATTTTCATCATCCAAATTCTCTTTTTCATCATCATCATCATCATTTAATTGATTATTTTGATCTGAGCCATTAATTTTTTTAAATTCTTCTGCAAATATCATCATAATCAGATTTATTGAAATGTTTTAATTCTTATATTATAATAAATTATTCTTAATTTTAAATAATTAAATATATTCCATTTATAACAAATTATTATTTATTTGACTTACCATCGGTGATATTTTCATCATTATTTGATATTCGATCAATGAAAGATATCTTAGATATTGCTTGAGTATCTTCAGTTTTTGATGAGGTATTCTATTTAAAATTAATTATATAAAAACAGATAATAAAAGAAATCAATAAAACTGTTTGAAAAACAATTTAAATTACTCACTTTTTCTCTATCATCATCTTTCATTGGCAGTGTAGATCTATAATTAAAAAATATTCTTAATTTTATGTACATAGAATATATTTAATATTCAATTTATGACAACCATTTTATGAATTTTAATTTATATACAAAAATTAAATTAATTTAAACTGAACTTATTATTATTATATCAAGAATTTTTTTTAGACATTTTTTAAAAATAGGAAGTTCTTGATAAAACAAGAATAAATGTACAAATTTATGTTTCACTTATTATAGAGTATATAAATTGATTTTGATCATTTTTAGCATACATGATCTTATAATGATAATGAATATATCATGATCCCAATAATATATACAAATTTCCTTCAAATCAGATATTTATACAGGAATACCCCAGAGTTACATCACCTTCAGTTCCAGACGGGTGCCGTAAACTGAAAATGTCCATAAATCGAAGCATTCCATTTTTCATTTATCAATGTATTTACATGTAATGTCAGTTATGTAATAATCATTTATTAGTTTCTTTATCCATAACTGACATAAACAGTAAAAATTTACAGAAAGTGATATACTGTACTTATCCACACGTGCAGACTAATAATTCAAACATGGCGGCAAGAAATATATAGACGACCCCTACAGATGAGAGTTGGCAATACTTTTTCTCCCAGAAAATAATGTAAATTTGCAATTAACCAATAACGGCTCGATATGACAATATTACATGATATTAATAGTTTTTTTGAAATTTAGTTGTTTATTTTTTAACTATTTTGGCAAACCCGGCATAGTAATAAAACAGCCTGATGATTGACAATTGCTGAAAACATTTGATCGCATGACCGATGGCCGTGCATTCAATTCCTCACATAAGGCGGCCCCTAGATGGTCAATAATATTGTACAATATTATTGACCATCTAGGCTTAGTATTGAAGTCTGCGCAATGATTGAGGAAAAGATTGAACGAGTTTAAATTTTATTGCACTATATTTTTCATTGAACTATATAGGGTTAATATTGTGCAATATTGTTTAGTCAACATTTAGCATTTGAAGAACAACGACATTCGCACATGACGTGCTTGTGAGCTGTCATTATTATTGCGCAATAAATATTGATCATTTGGGTTCGAGGAGTCATACAATAATATTGCACAATAAACATATTGTGCAATATTATTGACCATCTAGGGGCCGCCTTATATTATTAATATTGAACTATAATAGCAGATATTTATTTGTATTTAATCACACCAAAACAATAAACTGTTTAATATATCAGCAAGATGGCCATAGTGGAAGTGTGCTGTGCTCTCTCTCTGAAGAATCCCGTGTCCGTAATTCTGAATCACGTGACGTAAATTCGGGGAATGATGGAAATTCAGAATGTAAGTCTCTCTCTCTGAAGAATCCCGTGTCCGTAATTCCGAATCACGTGACGTAAATTCGGGGAATGATGGAAATTTAGAATGTAAGTAAGTCCGAAGCGCCATAAATCGAAGCGCCGTAACTCGGGGTATTCCTGTATATCCATTTGACAGTAAACATTCCATCACATGATCCATATCAATCATTTTTAATAGGGATGGTTCCCTATACTCCGTCTCATTCTCAACTGATAGTGATGTTACGTGATCTTTGGTTGTAACTATCCGTTTCAAAAAATAAATCAGAATTATTTCCTTTACAATAGATTTAATTTCAAATCAAGTTGTACGGTTTTTAATACTTTTTTATAGTTGTAAATAATTTCAGTAATGTACTGGGTAATGTACTGGTGACAGCATCGGATAGAAATATAGATCTAGCGATCATCTGTTAACGAGATTACCGTATTTGATAAAATGGCTTCTTGCTCGAAAAAAAATTAAAAACAGATAATTATGGTTGTGTTTATTTTTCTATTATTCAAGTAATGAATTATTGTAAATTACATAAATGTGAAAAAGCATCCACAGCTGACCGATCAGATGACAAGGTCGACATCGGCAATTATGGTTGTGTTTATTTTTCTATTATTCAAGTAATGAATTATTGTAAATTACATAAATCTGAAAAAGCATCCACAGCTGACCAATCAGACGTCAAGGTCGACATCGGCAGCGGAGTGATATGTTTTTAGCATTTTTAGCACTTCGCCGATTAATGACGTCTTTTCTGACGTCACTATCAGTTGAGGGTGAGACGGAATATAGAAGGTTTTAATAATGTATATAAATTTCAGATGAGATAATATTTATGTAAGATAATGCTCCAAAATGTATGAATTCATTCTTAATATTAAACCAATATTGATTATTTTCAATAAATCTGAAATTGATGAATTTTAATTTTCAAAATTTCAGATGAGATAATATTTATGTAAGATAATGCTCCAAAATGTATGAATTCATTCATAATATTGAACCAATATTGATTACTTTCAATAAATCTGAAATTGTTGAATTTTAATTTTCAAAAAAAGATGCAAAGTGAAATAATGGAAAGGATCATATGAATAATTCATCAATCTTTACTAACTTATTGTGTCATTCAGCTTATCTAAGTATAATTTATCTTTTATGTTTGCAATGTAAATATGAAACAATGTGAATAAACTGTAATATTGAATTTTTTTCCCCATATACAGATAGTCTTCAACTATCTTATTATGATGGTAGGGTACAAAACTGAACCCATCGTCGTAAGTCAGAATGATCATAAATTTTGTCAAAAATTTATGGATTTATCATTTATTAATGTTTAATAGGACATATATATATATCCTATAAGATAACATATATGTCTTATTCTGATCATATAAAATATTTTTATATATTATCTTAACAAGCATAAAGAATATAAAATTACAAGAACCAAATACAAAAAAGAGGACACTTCCATATATCAGACATTGGGTCAGGAATGTGAACCCATGGAATTGCATTGAACAATTATAGAATTTACTGATTATATCACAGTCATAAGAATGAGTAGTTGTAGTCAAGGCAATCATAAGTCAAGGATTACTTGTATTAAATTAAATGTTTTGAAAATTTATTGTATGTGTATCATAATTATTCTACTATATAATTATTTTTCAGCAATTTATTGTATCATTTATTAGAAAGTACTGCATATTTTTTTCATTTCTTAAATGATATTAGACAATTTTATTTAAATTTCAATTATTATTTGTGTAAAGCTATAATTAATATGTAAAATATTTTTTTCATTTCTTAAATGATATTAGACAATTTTATTTAAATTTCAATTATTATTTATGTAAAGCTATAATTAATATGTTTTACATATTAATTATAGCTTTAAATATAATCATTAAAAAAATGAAAAAAAAAAACAAAATCAAGCATAGATCTGAAGATAAAAATCCCTTAATATATATATATGCATCCAGCACATAACAATCACCATAAGCAAAAGTCAATGTTCAAAATGAGTAAAAAATAATCATAGATATTTGTAAATTGGTTAGAACCACCAGATATTGCACATATTTAGTGAGAAATAAGGATCATTGCCAAATCTTCATTGGAAAATAATCCCCAACTTTGTAGTCAACAATGTATTATATATTTTAGTAGTTAATTGAAGAAATTATCTTTCTAAAAATATAAATAAAAACTGAAATTTCACACTATATAAAAGTAATATATAAAATATGTTATCTATATAGTTTTATAAATTAATAAATAACAAAATTTGTGCTGCATGTTATCTACAATGTGATTGCAGCATATGTTAACATGTAGTAAAATATTGGGTTCTTCAGAAAGTAATTTCATTTTTTTTTAATGAAAATGAACGACAATTTATTTATAGTATATAAATATTTTGTTAATTATATATTGATCAATTTGGTCCAACACATGATTGCCATCTATCTGGTAAGCAAAGATCAGAAATTCTATGAGCATTCCATGCTTGTAGAATTTCTGATCTTTGCTTGCAAAAAACTGAACCAAGTGATTTTTGACATCCTCATTTAAACTAAGTGTTTTGCCGTCTAAAGAATTCTGTAAAGACCGAAATAAATAATAATTGGAGGGTGCCAGATATGGCGATATGTTGGGTATGGTAGCATATCCTATCCAAGCTGTAACAGCTTCTGGAAATCAAACTTGTATGACATTTGTGTGGTAGCACATCCCATCCAAGCTGTAACAACTTCTGATGAGTCATCAAACTTGTATGAAGTTTAGCATTATCATGGTGAAACACTATGCCTTTTCTGTTAATCAATTCTGGCCTTTTCTGTTTGATGGAATCACTCAATTTGTCCAATTGGTGACAGTACATTTCCGAATTAATTGTGGAATTGTATGGAAGAAGCTCAAAACAGAAAAAATCGAATCCCTTGAAATCCCACCAAACAAAGAGCATCATTTTTTTTGATGAATATCGGGTTTCAGAGTGCTTTGAGCCAGTTCATTTCTTTTGCTCCTTGATCACTTGCATTTCTTCTACTCCATGATCACTTGCGTTCAACTTTATTGTAAACAATCTATTTTTCATCAACATTTATGATCTGCTTCAGAAAGGGATCATTTTCTTCATGTTTGAGCAACAAATCACAAATATTGATGCGATGGAGCAAATCTTTCTTTGAGAACATGTGGAACCCAAATAGCAACTGGTCGTGAATATTGAATTCAATAAATTCAATCTTGTAGCAATTTCTCATGTTGTTATTCAGTAATTTGCTTCAATCAATATCTTTGTGTCATCATCAGCTTCAACTAACGTTCCAGCACATTGTGCATTTTTAACAAAATGCACAATGTGCACACCAGTTTTGGCTGACATTCTGTTAATACATCTTCTCCCTACATTTCGATTCAATCTTGTAGCAATTTCTCATGTTGTTATTCAGTAATTTGCTTCAATCAATATCTTTATTGTGTCATCATCAGCTTCAACTAACGTTCCAGCTTATTGTGCATTTTTAACAAAATGCACAATGGGCACACCAGTTTTGGCACTGACATTCTGTTAATACATCTTCTCCCTACATTTCACATAATTTTTTCTTGCTTGAACAGCATTCTTATTTTTTCAGTAATAAAAAAGCAAAACATGCCGAAAATCTCCATTTTATTTTCCATTTTTGATAGGACATCAAAAAAAAAAAAAAAACAACTGCACAGAATCAAAAATATACCTTGAAACGTCAGCTGTTGAAATTTATAATGACAATATGGCTTAGAATGAAATTGCCGGGTAAATATACAACTAACCCTACTGGTGAGAAAAAATGAAATTTCTTTCCAAACAACCCAATACAATTTCATAGTAACTTAATAAAGTTAATATTGTTTTAAATAACAGTATTAGAATAACAGTTCTTATCTAATAGGACACTATTAGATAAGATATTCTTGATTCTGTTACCCTTGATGTGTTAGTGAAGGCAGCATAATTTGAGAAGATTATCAGATATTATAATACTAATTTGCATGCATGCATATATATACATAGCATAGTGGAAGGAATTTAGGGGAAAAATAATGTATAGCATTAAACATTATGATAGACAATAGTTACAATTATGAAATAATCGTCAATATTACTCATTACTTTAAAACTTATCTAGAAGAGCGGCTCTCAATCTTATGTTTTCCCAGGTTACATACATTTGTTTGCTACATTAAGTGAGCCGCAACATGCTATATCAGCAGTTAGCAATCAGTTGGTGTCACATGAAAAAGTCCAACATCCAAAAAATTGTCTACAAAAAAACTCGACTTCTCAATTCGTGAATGCCATAGGTCAGTGTTTTCCAAACTGTGAGGCAAAGGGACATGCAAGAATTAAGAAAAACACCATTTTTGGCACAAACAAACAAAAAATAAATTAAAATTGGTATCAAAAAAAATATATATCTGTTTTTTGAGAAATTGTTTTATATTTTTTAGTATATATAAAATAAGAAGATAGCTGCATGCTAGAACAGTTTTCATCATGATTTACAAACTTAATAAACAGCTTAAATAAAAATTCAAAACCAGATGAAGAATTTATTGAAGTATCTAAGAATGAAGAAATTTATCCAAAGTTTTCCTTTGCAAATATGATTAGAAATTTAATTGTTTATTATATACGCTGCAAAGTGACGCAAAACTGGGAATGAAGAAATTTATCCAAAGTTTTCCTTTGCAAATATGATTAGAAATTTGTTTATTTATATACACTGCAAAGTGATGCAAAACTGGCCACTATAGTGCCCCAAAGCAATCCCAGTGCTGCAACTTTTTTCAGAAATTATTAATTATAAAAAAAGTATTCTTTTTTGTATTGGTAAAGCGTGGAATCTTAAATCGTGAGATTTTTCCTCCTTGGCTCTTTTTCATGCATTGTAAAATTTTATGAGTGCATCAGGAAAAACTTAGCAAATTAAGAAAATTCTAATTTTTCCAGATTTTTAAAAAATTTTTTAACATCAGAATTTTTATTTTTTGCATGTGGGAAAAGAATTCTGCATTCCGGGCCATATGTAAAAGCTCAGTGGACTGCAGGTTTGAGAATGGCTGATCTAGAATATTCATATTCTATTGAAGATTCAGAATGCTAGAATTACTGTTATGTTAGAGGAAAATATCTTACTGTTCAGAAAATTTAATTTCTCCCAATTCAACCAAAAATTTATTATGTATTCTCCTGAAAACTACTTTAAATTCATAGAACTTTCTAAAAATATTATATATGGAATATTATATGTTATATTCCCAGACAATCAAGAATCTATTATTATATTTCTTTCAAAGATATCTTTATAAAATTAAACAAATTATAAACCAGATATTATTTAGCCATATTTTTCAATTATAACTGTTAGAAAAAGAAAATGTTTCAAATATTTTTACAATTGGAAGTTTATAGTGTTATGTATAAAATTAGGTGTAGATTAATTAGTAGATCTCTAAAATTAAAATTATATAATAAATTAAACTCTTGATTCCAATACATTTTCAAGGAAGTGTTAACCTTTACTTAGATCTCTAAAATTAAAATTATATAATAAATTAAACTCTTGATTCCAATACATTTTCAAGGAAGTGTTAAAGTGCAAAATATAAAAAAAAATAATATATGTTAGAGGAAAATATCTTACTGCTCAGAAAATTTAAGTTCTTCTTCTAATTCAGCCAAAAATTTATTATGTATTTTCCTGAAATATTAGTAAATTTGATTAAGATTAATGACATTAAAATATGAATTTTTTTTTAAATCATCATATTAAAATTATTTTAAAAAACGAGAAAAACAGTAAAAAATTTCATTAATAGATATATATGGAAAATTTAATTAAAAAGAAAATCCACCTTCAATAAATTTTAAGTATAAGAAGTATAACCTCTAAATTTTAAATCAATTAACCTTAAATAACTTGGATACAATTTATGTTTAAGATACAATGTAAAGGATACAGACTAACTCAAAATAGAGGATGACTCAATGATATGGCATACACTGGGTCAGAATTTAGCTCAATCTATCCATTTTGAGCTAGTCTGTATAATTCAATTAATCTTTATTTTATTTATATTATGTTTTAATTTTTTAAACTTGTAATTATTAATTTTTTAATTAATAATTACAAGTTTAAAAAATTTATCTCAAAGGATTCAAATTTGAAATTCTATCATTTTGATATAAAAATATAATGATAATTTTATTATTAAATTTAACCATGAAAGTAAAAGTCAAATTTTAATATAAAATTAAACTATTAAATTATAAGTTTATATTAATTAGTAATTAGATATAAAATTTGATTTTTTATTGTATGCTGAAAGCAATGTTAAATTTAATGTAAATTAATTTATATAAAGTGCTAAGTTAAATCATTTTAAACATAAAAGTGAAATATAGTTATTGATTATCATAAGAGAAATAAAGATATAATTAACAATCTTCTGAGACTTTCACCAAGCTAATATTTGTTTTATTTGAAAGGGCTTATTATTATTATTATTATTATTATTATCTAATATCTGTTACTCTTGATGTGTTAGTGAAGGCTGCAGATATTATATTGCTAATGTTTGTGTGTGTGTGTCATAAAGAAAGAATTTGAGGAAAGAATAATGTATAAAACATTAAGCATTATATGCTAATTTTATATGGAATATGGCTTGGAATGCAAATTAATATATTAATACAAAAAACTGATTTATTTATACTGTAATTAAATCACTGTTCAGAAAACAGAGAAGTTTTTTGCATCACCTTTTGAATTATGAATATTTTGTTCAAACTCAACAAATACAAATAAATTATAAGTGAATGCTGTTATATTCTATTATATTAACTAGATAAAAATATCAAATCTATAATTCATCTATATTCAGCATACTATATAATTTGATAATTTATAGCAATCTGACTTAAAGGAATTAGCCATTAATTTGAGAGGATATCATCTGATTTCCAAATTAAAATAAATATTGCAATTGAATACATTGATAATTATTTTATTTTTAAAAAATTTATAGATATCCTAATTTTAATATGTTGACACCCATCCCACCCCCTTCATACAAGGTTGAAAATCACAGGAGGCTACTTGTATGCCATAATTTCAAGTGAAAGTAAATCAATATAATTTTAAATATTATAGATATCCTAATTTTAATATGTTGACACCCATCCCACCCCCTTCATACAAGGTTGGAAATCACAGGAGGCATTTAAACTTGTATGCCATAATTTCAAGTGAAAGTAAATCAATATAATTTTAAACAAGTTAATTGCTTAAAATTATATTGATTTACTTTTACTTGAAATTATGAAATTGATCAATCAAACCTTATTCTATAGATTCTGTACTAGAGTAAATGTAACTTTTGCCATCTGGATTCAAAATTTTGATTATTATTTAAATTTTTTATAATGTCATATAATACTGTGAAATGGATGAAATCACATTAAAATTTTATTAATCTCTATTTGAAAGATATTACTTTGTTTATTACATAAGCTATAATATATTCCAAGAAAGAAAAATTACCATCATGTTTAATAGTCTAAAAATTTTTTAATTTTATAGAATAATTCATATTTTTCTGATACCATATTAACTAATATCTGATTAAAGTTTTTTCAATAATTAATTTATTTATAAAAAATAATAATATAATTATTTATGTATCATTATATGATTTAAAATCACTTCATTTTTAACCAAAATATAAAATATTTTTCTGCAACCATAAATTGAAGTGTGTTCCCAAAACACATTCAGTCCATTTTTGTCATTTTTTTGAGTGTGATCCCAAAACACGTTCAGTCCATTTTTGTCATTTTTTTATTTGATGCAAATACATACTCCTATTGAAGTCTTCTATTTTATTAAAGACCAGTTTGTTCCCAAAACCGTGCTAATCGATGTGTACGGGGCACTTGAATCCTGCTTTGCTTTTGAAAACTTGCTCAGTCCTTTGCGCATGAGCAGAGCTGCCAGCAGGTCGGTAAAAAAAAACTGCTATTACTGTTGGAAATAAAGTTGTTGTGGGAATTTTTGTTGTGTTTATTAAAGGTGAAATTGTTATATTGGTTATTAATTTTCATGTTAGAAGCTCTTGAAATGAAATTGTAACATTAAAAATTTAAGTTTCTTGAGACTCTTTAATCTATTGTTAAAAGGAAAGTAATTTTTCTGAATTTTAGTAGTTCCTAATTTGGAATGATTAAATACATATTCTGAGACCTTTCCCATGAGTATAGTGTACTCATGGAGAAGGCCTCAGAACTTCCCCATGAAGTAATAAAAGTAAATGTTCGAATTTCTCCGAGAATACGTACTGGTACATTTTTGGCCTACCTGCAATCTGTGGAGTGAGAACGATAGATAATGAGACTTTTCAGGCAGAAGGACAGAGATTACGAGTAAGAGTAACATTTATAACAACATTTTTGCCGATCAGCAATAATCCGTGACTAAGCGCAAACATTCCGCGAAAATCGAATCTGTGGTTACAAATAAATTTTCGGGAATAAT
>AYEL01070909.1:0-17170 GCA_000484575.1 Olivierus martensii | reverse complement strand
TTCTCGATTCCCGAAGGTTCCAAAATGTCAGGAATTTGGAAACACTATTCGTGCATTTAAAGCCGATTTAGCTCTATGTACTTCCATTGGCGCAGATTACAGCCTTCCTCAATGAGATTTGTTTATCCTGGCTGATATTCTCTAAAGAAAGAAATATCTGCTGGCAAATATCGAACTCTGAGAGGGAATACATGAGAAATAAACACTTTTCTTTTAACTGTTTGCTACTTTGAGTTTCGACTAGGAAAAACTAGAAATTCCGAACTTTGAATAAGAAATGTTCGGCATTTCGTATTTGGCCTAGGAAATACTAGAACGTCCGATCAGCGTTAGGACGTTTTCGTTTTGACTAGGAAATTCTGGTATTTCCTGAATTCGGGTTTATCCTGTAATATATATACAGTCAATTCTCGTTATTCGCGGATTCCGTATTCGCGTATTCCCACTATTCGCGAAAATTTATTTGTAACCACAAAATTGGTTTTCGCAGAGCTTTCGCGCTTATTCGCGAACTTTCGCTGAGAGAAGAAATACTATTACCAATCAAAACTGAGTTTAGAGAGAAAGTTTACAAACTCTCTCTCTAATAAAGGAAGTTGTTTGTTACCAAATGCAGTCTCTGTATCGTTTTGCCGGAAAAGTCTCATTACCTATTCTTGCTCACTCCACAGACCACAGGTCCCACAGAAGAATGTGACCCTATGCTTGAACACAGCCTCAAATTTAAGCGCCTAACTTTCTGCGCATTTGCTTTTTATGCCAAGATTTTAGATCTGAGGCAAAAAGCGACGCAGTTTTCAACACAATTCAGAAAGACAATGTGTCAGCTGCCAAATCAAATAACTACCCATCAAAAATAAGATTTTATTTACTACATAAATTACTGTTTTAAAAAATTAAATAAAAATTACTGTAATTATAATACTGTACATTGCATATATTGTAATTATTTGTAAGGTACTGTATACATATTAAATAAGATGTCTTTAAACAGAAAAACACACACAAACCAAGGATTGAAAATGTTGGGAAGAAAGGTTCGCAGGAACCTAACCCTTTATTTCCCATACGCTCAATGGTTCGGTATTCACGAAGAATTTACAGAACGGTAGCTACCGCGAATAACGAGAATCGACTGTAGTATATATGTGTGTGCATAATGGGATATATAATATTTATATTTAATAGTTAGATTACGGAAGTTTGAAACTTCATTTTAATATGAAACCAAATACAGATGCATGTATTTGATTGCATGTGCCCATAAATTTGGTTAAAAAATAATTTGAAGCTTCTATGATTCTTCGTTCTTTATATATACAATATAATACTTGTATACCAATATTTCTTTTGTTAAAAAAATAAAATAATATATAACAAATATTGAGCCTTAACATCCTCTAAAGCTCACAGACATATATATATATAATTTTTTCATTTTGGGGAAGGGAATAAAAAAGCATTTTTATACAAGTGCGTATTGGGTTCATTAACTAATCCAATTTATTCATCCTTGATACAATTTTAGTTCTCTTTAGTATTAGTATTCAAACACATAATATTGTAATTTGAAATTTTTCATAAAATAATTTTTGTTTTATTTTATTTAAGATTATTTTTAATTTTGGATTTTTTTGGTGAAAAATTCTTAGTTCTTCTTATAGAACTTTGCTATATGTTAAACTGAATTTTTTTTAACAATGTACTTAATATTTTTCTTGATGTATAAATAATATTTTCTATTAGTTCAAATCTTTCTGTCCAAATAATTTGTTATTTAATAAAATATTTATATATTTACTGTTCTATTTAAAAATTGTAATTAGATTTCAAATTTAAACATTTACTATATTATAGTTTAATCAAATTACAACACAGTATTTACTTATTTAAAATGATAACTATGAAATAAAAGTTGGTGACACTTAAGTTCAAGAAATTAAATATTCATATAATTACACCTATCAGGCAAAGCAATAACTAAAGAATTACAAATAATTTAATAATAAAATTATTATAAATTACAAAAAAAAATCCTAGCTTAATCACTATACAATTTAGCCTTATTAAAAATGACAGAGATTTATATTTTAAATGGAAATTTTTAATATTAATACTTTAATTTAAATATTTTATGAAAAATGTTAATACTCTATGATATTTTTAAATATGATTAAAGATATATGAATTTAAAAAAAATTTTGAATTTTAAAAGCATTCATCCAAAGCACTATTTTCTTATCACTTTATCTTAAACTATAACTGATTTTATCTTACTGATGAAGTCATAAAACATTATCTATGGATTAGAACAATACAATATTAATTAAGAGAAAAAGTTATGTTAATCAAAACTGAAAAATGAACAGTAAAATAATTAAAACATTAGTACTACAGATTATAAAAAAATAGCATGTAGATATGACAAGATTTTTTTACATAAACTTATTTTTCATGGGTTTCATAAAAATCAATTTCGTTTACAGTATATGATTTCACTTATATAATCAAACTGTTTGAATAAATAAATGAATATTAAATTAAACATTCAGTATTTACAAATTAATATAAACAATATTATCTAATCATAAATATATCTATCTTATCATATAATCTTCAAATATGCATTTGATATTTAAATATTGTACAAGATAATTGCATACAGTACATTTGTTATCAAAAGTGTGTAAAAAAGTTTATTATACATTTACAATACTCTATAGTATATAAAACAATTATATGCATTATTCATTTTAGAATTATAATGAATGTATCAAATTACAAATGTAATAAAATTTATTGAAAAAACATATATTATTTTAATCTTTACAATCTTTTTAATATTATATATTGAAAAATAATTTATATTCTATGTCATTTTAAAATTAATTTCCATCAAAACATTCTGCAATTGAATCAACATTTAATTTGAAGACTAATATTTAAGCAAGTAAATATGTCAGTTCTATACAAATATTAAAAATAGTTTTCTAAATAATTTTTCTTTTTATAATTTATAAGCTATTAGTCTAAACTAATAAAAAATTAATTTTTATTAATTTACAAATAAACAAAATTTAATGACAATAATTTAAGAATTTTATACAGTAACTAGCTGTAATACCCGACATTGCCGAGTTTTTATTTATAAATCACATATTAAAAAAAAACTGAAAAATGATTGATAGTGAGATAGTTTAAAATTTATTTCATCAACATTAAATGTATCATACAATATATATAATCATAAATAAGCAATGCTATCATGACATTGACTCCATATGAGAAATTAGTTTTTATGTATAAAATTGAATAATATTTCGTTTTTAAGATAATATACAGTATATTTGTTAGTAAAGAAGTGATTTAAAAGAAAGAGTAATATGCAAACCTAAGGGTGAGTTTTTTTTCCTTTCAGAGAAATGTTTCTGGAAAGATCAGTGGTGTGTGTGTAAGAGAGATGTCAAGTTGTACAGAATTTGATAATTATAGAATTAATAACAATACAGATATTATAAAAAAACAATTTTATTATTACTCTCATAATGCTTCTTTATAAACTATATTCATTACTTGTTGATTTTTTGTGTAGATATATAAATTTTTTTCTTCTCCAACTATTGAAAAAGCAACATACAATTGGTCATGGAAAAAACAATCAATATTAAATCAACACCTACAATTTTTTGTGCTTTGTTAATAGTCACTACAAAATAAATCTTTATAGGAAATTGCATTCTTTTAAAGTGGACAGGAAAATCTGTTGGAATCAAAGGTATACTGTACATGGAATGAAAACTGTTTCTCCAATTGCCCAACCAGTGATAATTATAGCTTCTATCCGATTTCGTCTTAATGATTTTAGGCATAGTCTTGTTCCATTGCATAAACATGGAGAATCTAAATTTCTAAGCAGTATTACTCGAATTTTGACTTTTAATTTTAGTTTATGAGAGGGTAATCCAAGTGGATTCTGTGAATTTAAAAATTCAAAAGAGAAATGTACAGCTTCATCAATATCTGTAGCTGTATATTGAATTGTATGTCATTCCATCACCATGAAAATAGTCCATGATCTGTTCATTTATAAATTTAGCTCTATCATTTCTAGGAGCTAGGACTGCTCATTCACCAAGCCATTCGATATTTTTCTCATTTATTTTATTAATTTCCGGATACACTTTTGAAATTAGTTCATCTAATGAATGTACAATATTTTCTTGGAAGAAATATTTATATTAACTAATCCATTTGTATTTGTATAGTTCCATTACCTATACTTAAGAGGAAATCAGAAAATTTAGCAGAATTCTTATCCTTATTTTTAGCACTCTCATGTTGAGAGTAAGTGATAATTTTTCAATTTCTCGCCAAAGATATGATTTTATGCATGCTTTTAATTCATCAGCCTTGGTACTTTTTGAAATTACAGGTAACATTTGACGAAAATCACCGGTCAATACCACTGTGATTCCAACCATAATAACTCGTTTATATTATAATAAAGCATGGTTGAAATACATAATTATATCATGACAATGATGTGGCATAAGAACAGATTTGGCAATAAAATGGAAATTTTTTACTATGTGTATTATTTCTTTGTGTGTTATTTTAAGCATTATTTATTTATTAGCTAGGAAGAATCCATAAATTATATCATGTTTAGGGATAGAGTATAAATTTCAGATGGTAAATGACATAAGGGCAAGAGGTTCTGTAAATTATGATGTCAATCTTAAAATGATTAATGCTTACATCCTTATGAGGAAACAATGTTTTAGTTATAAAATAAAATATAAAATATTTATATGTAATTGTTAGAGAAATAAAGACTAATGTAATACGTAGAAATATGTTTGTTATAAAACAGGTCTGACCAATCTAACTTGTTTCTCCGATCATCTTGGAAAACAATGTTATAATAATCACGCATAGTGTGACAAAAAATTTAGAACTGGCAGAGAGACTCAAAATTTCTCCGATCATCTTGGAAAACAATGTTATAATAATCACGCATAGTGTGACAAAAAATTTTGAACTGGCAGAGAGACTCAAAATACATTTGAAATAATGCAACATGGCTTAATTTCGTTTAAAATTGCAACAAATAAAAAATTTATATATATTGCTGCTTTTTCTATGATTTTAAATATTAATTATTATTATTACCCGTGGCGAATTTAGCAGCAGGCGCACCAGGTTCGTGCCTGGAGCCTCGACTTCTGGGGGCCTGAAAAAACCCCAACTTTACTCATTTTTCTAATGCAGTTATAATTACGTACAAGTTTTCAATCATTATATTGGCTTATTTTCATTAACAACCAAAGCCATTACCGTTTGCCGAATACAAATACTACACTTGCAACACTGCGAAAAGTATATACAGTAGTAATCTACTTCACTTTTTGCTACCTTCTTGCATGTATTCTTAATATGTTTATATTCAACAAATAAAATCGTATTTGTTACTTTGTACTTACAAAGGTTTGTCCTGCAGACTTTCAATATACATCATAGTTTATTTGTATTCTGTGTGTATATTTAAATATTCAGGTAAGTTCAAATTATGTTAAAATAAATTTAATTCCTATTTTTGAAATTATAAAGATGGTGGGATCGACATGAGAGCATGAGACTATAAAAATCTACGAGGACCTTTTATTTAGCTTCTGTAAACGATTCAGTAATAATATTAAATTAGGCATAGAGTCTTAAGTTTAAAATAACATTTGCATCAACATTCCCCCACCTTAAGATAAAATTAATTCCTGTTGTTACATCAGCTCCTAGATTTTCGTACTTTATGAACAATTTTGATTTTAATTAATTAATTTATTTATTGCACTGTGAGGACCACGATAAATATGATTTGTAATTTCTATAAAATGAGATAAATTAATACGGAGAACAAAGAAACTAAAGAGGGGAGAGACGAATTACGAGAATTGAGGGGAAAATAAACAACATCGGTGCAGCACTGCCCTGCACGTAACTTCGTTCCCAGCTACATATAAAATGAGATAAATTAATACGGAGAACAAAGAAACTAAAGAGGGGAGAGACGAATTACAAGAATTGAGGGGAAAATAAACAACATCGGTGTAGCACTGCCCTGCACGTAACTTCGTTCCCAGCTACGTAAATCCCGAAAAGAAAACAAAGGTTACGTTGGGAGCAGGTACCGTGTTTGTGCAGGTGTCCCGAGAAGGAGCCAACCGTGATAAACAAAATTCGAAATACATTGAGCCCAGGCATCTTAGGGCAAAGGTCAGATGTTTAGTCCTGATCCTAGTGGCATTCTTCAGGGAATCGGCCGCCAGCTTCCATTGAAGAAAGGTGCAAGGAATCGACCTCCAGCCTCCGTAAGAGATAAACTGAGAACAGAACATCTTAGTCCTGATCCTAGTGGCATTCTTCAGGGAATCGGCCGCCAGCTTCCATTGAAGAAAGGCGCAAGGAATCCACCTCCAGCCTCCGTAAGAGATAGACTGAGAATGGAACGTGAGTACCAGTCAAAGATCAACGTGATCGGAAGGACAATCGTCGTTTAGTTCCCTTTCACAACTGGCACTTCCTAATTTTCATGAAATCGGGACAAGCCAACAAATATTAGTTCCAAACTTCTTGCCACTTGCATCGGCAGAGAAGACTAAAGGAAGCTATGATAGAGGAGAATTGCGTCAATCTCTCCCCACTGACGGCTTTACAAACGTCACCCATTTCTGCTGAGACAAGACAAGATACCGCACTTCAGACCCTAGGTTCCATACGGAAAGAGTCAAATTTGGATGGGAGTGAGCACCGCTTCGGAGAAGGAAACACCCCCGAAATCACACACACTAACCACCATCACCACCACATCTATAAAAGATCTGCCAAGACAAAAGAACTATCAGAACTGCTGAGAACTGAGAACTATCGGTGTTCTGCCACAATATTGTCAAAGTTTAAGTTCATCCAGATTCTTCGGAATATTCAAGGTATTTGTCCTCCCTTTTTGGAATATGATGTAATATTCTCTCACTTACGAATAAAGGTCCAAGGTATTAAATATATTTGTTTTCATTTGTTGCTAGGAAAATGAAACATCAATCAGGAGCTGAAAAAAAGAAATATTAAAAAAGATGCGAGCAAGTTGCCAACAAACAGAAAGGATCATCGGACAAATTTATAACTGGCTATCATAATTCGAGCAACAATGAAGAGGAAGAACAAGGTATCCATATCTGTCAAACAGAAAGGATCATTGGACAAATTTATAACTGGCTATCATAATTCGAGCAACAATGAAGAGAAAGAACAAGGTATCCATATCTGTCAAAAAAAAAAGTTAGTTGAAGTTAAAAACCAAAGTATAGAAGAAAGCAACAATGGCAAAGAAGATGAAGACTCAATCAATATTCAACCCAAAGAAACACAATGTCACCAATAGAAAAAAATACAGAAGAAAATCTTCTAGAAATTATTGAAACGCGAATGGAAAATATTCCATTTGAAGTTACACTAACTGTAAGAGATATTGCTCTCTGGCCTGACATTTTAAATGATGAAATGGTTGAATTTCTAATTTCAAATAAACCAAAAAGTATAGGCAATATAACTACACTTAAATCGGTTCATAAACATGGTGATTGCAGTTACTTCAGAGGCTTGTGTAAAGACCATTTTTTCTGAAAAATATCCAACAATGAAAAAGTAGAAAGGACTTGGCTAATTTTTTCCGAAACATCCAATTAATTTATTGTTACCCATGCAAAATGTTTTCGCCGAATAAACCAAAAAGTATAGGCAATATAACTACACTTAAATCGGTTCATAAACATGGTGATCGCAGTTACTTCAGAGGCTTGTGTAAAAACCATTTTTTCTGAAAAATATCCAACAATGAAAAAGAAGAAAGGACTTGGCTAATTTTTTCCGAAACATCCAATTAATTTAATGTTACCCATGCAAAATGTTTTCGCCTCAAAGTCTAAGTTGATCAAAGGAGAGCTGGTCTTTGACACCACTAGAAAAGGTCATAGCCAAATGGTGTAATTCCAGGTTAAAAGATTACTCATATACTGTACAATCTGCCACAGATTTTATACAAACCTTAAACCAATATCACATACAAGATAATGATCAGTTAGTGGTGGCGGACTACAATGCACTCTACCCTTCAATTGAACTGGAACCGGCTTGTTTATTTTTATACCGATTTTTTGTTGAGAATACTGATAATAATGTCCCACCTCATATCTTAAGGGATATTTCGCACCTTATAGTTTATAATTCCTATTTTGTTTACAATAATCGGTATTACAAACAATATCTTGGTGTCCCAATAGGTGGGCCGATGGCAGGCATAGTAGCTGAGCTCGTTGTACGATATAAAGAGAGAATGTTATCCACCATAATACAATGTGATATTAAATTATTCACTAGATACATCAATGACGTCTTCATCATCTGTGATAGCACAAAAAACGAAGAAAACATCCTGGAGCAGTTTAATGATAACGTATTGGGCCTTAATATTAAAATGGAACGGTCTTCGCCTATAAATGTCCATTACTTGGATGTTGATATTACAATCAATAATAACAACTTATATACTACTGTTTATAGAAAAATCACATATGCACCTGTTTTCATCCCCCGATGGTCGTATGACCCCTACTCATATAAAATAGCTGCGTTTCGTTTCTTATTAAAAAGAGTAGAAACGCATTGTAATACCACGGAAGCTAAGTTGAAAGAATTAGCGATAATCAGAGAACAAGATGCCTTGCATGGATACAACTCTGCGTTTATTGAGAATATTAAGAAGTCCTTACATACAAGCGCACAAAACACTTATCCACCTCTGAATAGTACTTCTTACACCAACTCCATTAAATACCATAAACCTATAGAGAAGGTTAAGAAAGCTCTCTACAGTAGAAATGTAATTATTCCTTTTAACAGGCTTGATACGATATACCATACTGTAAAAAATGTCAAACCTTCTATACCACCTTTAGACCGCTCGGGGGTATATGTTATACCGATATTTAATAATGATTTAAAAAGAGACGAGGTATACGTAGGCAGCACTAAACGATGTCTGAAAACTAGGCTTAAAGAACATAAACGGTCGATAGAAGCCGCGACCTTTGACACTGCTCTGGCCAGTTCATTTTATGAATATAACATCACCATCCACTGGGACCAGGCAAAAATTATTAAACAAATAACTAATTCAGAAGATATAAAAATTGCAGAGTCATTAATTATACAAGAACATAAAAAACATTATCACGTGATAAATGACAATCAACCGTCTGTAATACCGCCACAGTGGCTTGTTTAAAACATAATAATACAACGACTAAATATTTTTATTATATTTTATTATTTATTTTATTATTATTTTTAATATAGAAATATATTTATACAATGTTATATTATAATTTTTTTAAATTCAAATTATGTTCTTACTAAGTTTTACGTTCGAATTCTTATACGTTATGTATGATTTGCTGAAGATGGCTTAATAAAGCTGAAAGATCTACAAGTTTACTAAAATATACTGTATTTTCCACTTTTAAAATTGTGCTGAATTTATTTACTAGCTATAAGTAATTTTTTCCAAGTTAATATATTTCAGTATAATGAAAAGAGTGAATGCATCCAAAATTACTTTTGATAGTAAATGAATGAGATATTTATTTAATGTATTTTATAAATTAAAAATATACCAAATCAAAAATATTAACAAGTAAATAGTTGTGCTGAATATCTACTGACTATAAAAACTACTGTTTGTCATCTTGCAATATCTTAATATTAAAATGATTATGCAACAGTTTGAAATTGCATTTAAAAATATCGCATCTGACAATTATTTTATAGTAAATTATTAACCTAAATTTTATGATATAAAGTTAATATGACACACACAAAAGTCAATTTCATACTTTATAATTTTGAAAATTTAACAATTTAAAGTGATACATAAACAAAAATTGCAATTAAGTTATAATAATGTAATACTTCTTACTATAGATATTAAATTAAAGTAAACTACAACTCTAAATAAGTAAGAGAAACATTTTATTTCAACTGAAGCAGGCTATGTGAATAGCCAAAATGTTTTTGAATAAAAAGTTTATCTTACTTATTCAGCTTATAGTTTACTTTTATTTAGCAATTAAATTAATTGCAATTTTTTTGTATATCACTATTTTTTCAATTCTTTTTTCAATTTATTAAACTTAATTAGTAATAATAATTATATATAAGTATATTAACAATAAGTATAATATTAATCCAATTATAATTTGATTCCAAATTTAATGCATATCCTATTTTTCATTTTTATAAAAAAAATTTAAACAAACTTAATAAATTTCTGCTGACAGAAAGTATATTAAACAAAAATATACAGTTATGTGTTCATGTAAAGATTCCCTAATGAACTTAGTAAACTGCTATTAGTTAACAGGAAGAGATGAATATACTTATAGGGATTAATGAAGAAACATCTTTAGTACAGATTTTGGTACATATTTTTCCAAACACTTTGTGGAAAAAAGCATTTTGGTTTTTATTATAAACTCATCAGTTTCATACAATCTTTATGGTTTGGAATCCTGATGAATGGTCTTATATAAACAAAAACTCACATTTAAACATTACATCCTACATGAGATTTCCATAATAGACATTTGGTGGATGTTAGCATGAACAAAAATGATAGTTTTGGTAACTTATTAACATAAAAATTTATATTTAATCTTTTTCATTCTCAAATAAACATAAAGCTTAAAATAAACTTATTTATTAACAAAATGGCTTTAGAAAAAATTTTGATAAGATGTCCCTTATTAGTTATAATAAAACTGCATTTTATAAATTTAAAAAGTTTCATCTATACAAAATAATCATAATTAGCTTTAAATATATAATACATTAATCCATATATATCATACTAATAACTTAATAACATTAATAAAAAGCAATATTCAAAAATGCTAATACTCATAAAATATCCTGTTGATTAAAAATTTCAACAAATAATTTCTTTTATTTATAACTGGATTAAATAATACAGCATAATTCACTAAATAAAACAAGACCACAGAACTATTTCTTCACTTTACACTGCCAAACAAACTCACAAAATTCACAAACAGCACTATGACAGGAACACTATTCACGCATGCAATTAACACCATTAAATGCAACTTTTTAGAAGTGCTTCCGATTTTTTACTAACATTCCCCTCAGCTACACTTGAAATATTTTAAAAAATTTACGAATTCCTTTTTGGAATACTAATGAGCAGTCACCATAGAAACATGAAAATGTTTCTATGGTGACTGTTGAATAAGTACATATGTACTAAATTAATTATATAATATCAAAATTAATTATAAATGGGTACACAGTTTTTTAACAATGTTACTAAATTATGATTAAAATAAGATGTTTAACACTTGAATAACAAAATAATAACAAAGTTACAAAATCATCAACACAAGTATTTTACAAACATTAACTCATTCCCATTAGTTCAGGCACCACTGCCATGCACAGCTCACCACCGATGGATCAACACGATTAACTGGTTTAATGCTGGTTCTCTTCTTATCATATAATTCCAAAGCTTCTGCCACATGACCTCTTTTTGAGTTATTTTCTCTCCTTATTATCTTAGTTTCGTTCCAATGCATATCTAAATCATTTACGAGTGCTCTTTGAGCTAGTGCAGTATTCGGTTTACCTGTTTCTATATCCCTCCTATGTTCCGGTATCCTTTTACTTAATGAACTCTCTGTGTATCCTATATAAGTCCTTTGTTCACTTGTATCATTGTCAATGAATGGAATTTCATACACTCCAAGTATAGCACAGGGATTCACTCTGTCCTTATCATTACGGATCGTGTTAAATAGGGTGTTTCTTCTACTATATGTTACTCTGCATCCTGTAGCTTTCTTTATTTTCTTTTTATAATGGAGTCTGATGTCATTTATGTCCAGTGAGCATGCTTGTCAGTATTCTCTTTCCTTATCATTCTTAGCTGAAGTCAAACTGTGCTTAGAAATTTTATGTCAGAGACATAAAATAGTTTTCTCATTATATTCATGTATAATCGCTTGTGATGTTATCCATTTTAGCTCTTCTGTCATGCTGGTTTATGAGGAACAGTGTATTTTTATTCTTCCCAAAAGAGTCCTTCTTATAAAACCAAGGCTCTCTAGCATCTGCTCTAATAAATAAATGTTGGTACATCTCTTTTCTATAAACCTTAATATCATACTCTACTCTATTTTTATTCCTATATCTAAGTATTCTGTTTCGAAATCATCACTTTTTTGTTTATTTAGACTTAATCCTAAAGCTGGGTCTCTCATTTCTTTCTCCAAGTCAAAAACATAATTACTTCTTTCAGTTATCACTAATATGTCATCTATATATCGTTTATATATTTTTACATGCTTTGATAGAGCTGGTAAGACATTTCTTTCTTTGGCCCTAATTACTATCTCAGCTATAATCCCAGCTAGAGGATTACTAATCGGTATCCCTTTTGTTTGTATGTAAAATTCATTTTGAAACTGAAAGTATGAATAGTGTACTAGAAGATGGCAAATATCCCTTATCAGTGCCGGATCACAATATTTCCTTGGCAAAGGTTGCAAAAAGAATCGATATAACTCCATATATGCCAGCCTTAGCTTAATCAATGAGTGCAGCACTTTAAAATCAAAAACTGCTAATATCTCTTCCAGCAAAGGACCAACCTCCAATAATTCATCAATCAGTTATTTTGAAGATGCTAATGTCCATTTATAATCTAATATTTTATCTTTGCACCACTTTCCTATTCTCTTTTCTTTCCCTAGCTGGGATAATAGCTGAAATGGTAGCTAGGGCCAAAGAAAGAAATGTCTTACCAGTTCTATCAGAGCATGTAAAAATGTATAAACAATATATAGATGTGACCCTCTATCCTTATATCTCCTGCCTGCCTTATGTTTTATAGATTTCTTCTAGAGCATGTCTTAGAATCAACCACTATCCTAGGGATATTGAGGAATTTATCCCATTTATTGTGTTACAAATCTTACTTATGTTCAATGATAAAATTTTTATTGACATTCAAAGGGGGTGCCAATAGATAACTCATTTGCTATGGTAATTGCAGAATTGATTTTATGACATAAACAAAGCTACATATTTCCAAATTTCTTTACTTTCATAAAACCTTATTATAGATATGTTGGTGATGTTTATATTTCCATGAGAAGACTGTCATTCTGCACAGGAGTTGATTCAGCGTATTTAAGATGATAGTCTTGAGCTTTCCCTCACCTTTTGATCAATCTATTCCAACTAAAGTCCATTTTTAGAATATAGACATAGATATCATTGGATGAGAATACAAAACCATTGTTTTACTGTAAACTCTTGTTTGCTCTTGATATGATATCAGCTTTGGCCCATAACTTGATAATTTATAAAAAGTTAACCTTTAAAGCTTTATTTAAGAAGGATTTTAATTATTGTTCTGTTTCAATTACTAAAACTAAAGTATATAATTTCAATTATCTATTTTGGCCTTAAGCATGATTATTCTTACAAGTTTATTGCAATGTTTTAATATAAGTTTATACTTAGCAGACTGTTTGTAATTTTCAACTGTTATTAACTCCTTCCATCAGGACCAGTTTATCCACTAGACACAATTGACACATGCCTAAGGGCTCAAAAAGCAAGTTAAAAATTATTGAACAGTTTTATATTTAAAAAATTTTTTAAAAGTTCAAAAATTATAAAAACTACTTGCTTAATACGAAAGCAGATAAATCACAGCTCATTAGCAAGTATATATTTTTATTTTAGCATAACGTTTTCGGACTATAATAGTCCCTCATCAGTGCTACTAAGAATTATAAAAGAATTCCAAATCTTTACAATATAAGGACACATACAAATTTAAACTGTCTTTACAGTTTAAATTTGTATGTGTTCTTATATTGTACCATTGGAATTCTTTTATAATTCTTAGTAGCACTGATGAAGGACTATTATAGTCCAAAAACGTTATGCTAAAATAAAAATATATACTTGCTAATGGGCTGTGTTTTATTTATTTAAAAAAATTTTTTGTGCTTGCAGACCAAAAGGGTTTTAAATTTTAGGTTTTCAAAAGGAAACCTACTATTTTTGATACTTTGAGAAATGATAAAGACATATAATCACATCATAACCCCTGCTATCTATACAGTTCCAATCTATTCAACTCTTTTCTCCACTTAGAAAAGAAATACATGGAAATAATCCAAATCCAAATCTCTTTCAGCTTATCAGCTAGGTTTAGAAAATCTAGCTGATAAGCTGAAAGAGCATAAAGATGATTTTTCTAAAGGTAAGTTATCTACAATACTTGTTTGCAGGACTTATGAATGCACCTACAACATAGATTTTAGAAAATATTCCAGAACTAGGGTAATTAGAATACTGCCTACAGTTACTGATGAAAGAACTGCAGAAGCAATTGAAATTTTAAGAAGTTTCAAAATGTGTTTAATGATAATCTTCTAGAAAACCTCCCCCATTCATAGATTTGGTATGTTCAGCATTATATGATTAATTTGTTAATTATATCTGATAAAATCAGATATCATATCATATGAGAGGATGATTTCGAGATGGAAGAGATTCTGGATTTGGAGGCTGAGAAGGTTTTTGGATGTAGACAAGGAGGAGGCTATGATTCATATAGGAGCTCCAGATAACAGAGTTCTGAAAGTGGGAGAAGAAGAGGGAGCTCCCGCATGAATGATCGCAATGACTGTGATGCACATGATGATCTAGATCAGGGGTGGGCAAAAGGCGGCCCGCGGGCCGGATCCGGCCCGCGAAGGCATCTTATACAGCCCGCCGCATAAACTAGAATATATTACAGTTTCAATGCCACATTTGTAAAATTCTAGTCGAAAAGTAAAAATAAAATAATGGATACTCTCGCTAGTGTACATGCACACTACCGAGTTACTCCAAATTTTGATGATGTAATATATATAATTTTTATTTTAAATTTTATAAAAAATTAAATCATCTTTCTCTTTAAGGTACAATTTTACTTTAACAGATTATTAAAATACTAATAACCATTAATTATATCTAAGTATTTCTATAATTACATTAATAATACTTATGCAAATAATAAATACTATTATATAATTTTAAATAATATTCCAAAACATCCTTTGAAATAAAAATATTACAATTATAAAAATGACAAAAAATTTAATTAAATTTAAAACATTTTTGCTTCTATTTAATGATCTGTAAAAAAATTATAAAATCCTTTCCATTAATCATCACTTTTTCGTTTAAATTTAAGTAAAGAATACCATTTTAACAATAATACAATCATAAATAGCAATATTTAATGATTAATGATTGTCTTGAGAAATCAAAATATCATCATCATTAGTTCAATGAAAGATAATATTACTTTTCATTGATTAAAAAAAATTAATGATTTAAAGTTGACACAAATATTATCAACTCATTTCACACTATTACTTCAATTTAATGAATACCGGTTATCTTAAAAAATAAATGATTTTTTTTTACATAATATCCATTCTAATCCATCTTTATAAAAAGAATTGATTTGCAGATAAAGAAACTTTTGACTTATAATGAAATGACTTTCAATGAATTTTGTTTAGATATGATAATGAGAAAATATGCATCTCAAAGAAATAAAATTATTTTATTGTTACATCTTTTTGTTAACCTCGTATGGTGAATGAATCTATTAGCATATTTTTTTAATTTTTCTCTATCATTTAAAAAACTATATTTCAAAGATTCATGATCTTTTAAATTTTATATGTAATTAATATAATAATTATTGTTATAAAATTTAAAATATAAAAATATTTTTATAATTATTTAAGAAATGTGTAATTCATTAAAATCCTATCAGTAGGTGTAACTTTTCCTAAACAATGATATTTCATCATG
This sequence comes from Olivierus martensii, assembly GCA_000484575.1. Taxonomy (NCBI): domain Eukaryota; kingdom Metazoa; phylum Arthropoda; class Arachnida; order Scorpiones; family Buthidae; genus Olivierus; species Olivierus martensii. Next base: position 1,153 of record AYEL01070909.1, on the reverse strand, counting down.
ACAAATTTATTTCCATTATAATATATAAAAATAGAAATAAAGAAATTATATTGTCTTAATAAATTTAATAAATATACTTCAAATTTATTTAATAATTTTTTATATAAATATAGAAGACAAGAAAATATTGTCATTTTACAATTTTAAAATTTTTGGAATTACATCTGTGTTTAAAATGTTGTTGTTTAAAGATAAAAATGTTTTAATTAAATGATCATTTTTATTTACTTATTTCATAAAACAAAACAATGAAAAATAATATACAGGTAACTTTTATATAACAATATAGTTAGGTTCCTATAAAATCTTGTGTAGCATAAAACTGTGTTATACAGAATTAAGGTTTATCACAAATTCTAAACCATGTTAGAATGAAATCATATTCTATAAATATTGTATTGTGCAAGGATTACTACAATTTTCTAATTGTGTTAGAGTAAAACTGTGTTGTAAAAATATCATATACTGGAGTTGCCTGTATATAATTTTATTTAAAAACTTTAATAATTTATAATATTTAAAATAATAACATTATTTTCAAAATTAAAATATTTATAATTATATTTTTCATTTATTTCCAGATACTTTCACTAACTTTAAAAGAACATATCTACTCATGGTACAAGTAAGAATTTTGTTTTAATATAAATAATAATAAAACTGTTTTTAATTATAAAACTTTTTCTCTCAAAATTATTTTTTTTTATAATTTAGAACAATTAGTTCTGATGAATATTTTGTTCAGGAATTAAGAGTATCTTTAAGATTTCTAATATCTTCATTATTAATAAGAATTTTACAGGTAACTTTAAATTTATTAATATATTTTATTTTTTATAAAAATAAGTTTATTATAAAATAATTTATATTTAATATAGGTTGACAGTGTAGACATAATTACAGATAAAATAGCAAAAGCTGTATTGAAACATGTGGACTGTTATTTATATATAAGAGACCAAAGTAAATCACATGAATTTTTACAAGAGAAAGTATTAAATTATTACGGGTCCAATTTGCACATTGCACTTCAAAACAGAAAGACTGAAGTGCATTATTTAAGGAATTTGATTGAAATGTTACTGCCATATTGTTTGCCAAAGAAGTTCCTTTTCTGTAGGTGAGATATATTTTTTAATCTAAAGTTTATTAT
>AYEL01070907.1:0-22872 GCA_000484575.1 Olivierus martensii | reverse complement strand
AAAACAAATATATTTTTAATAAATATATATATAGTTTTACATAAATTCATTTTTCATGATTAATAAATAATCTAAATTTATTTTTCAAATATTTTATATATAAATCCTTTACTAAAAATAATTTTCACAGGATGTCATTCTGAATAAAAGCCTTTTCATTATTATCTAACCTGATATAACTCAAAAGGTATCTTAAAACAAATATAAACATTCAAAGACTTTTGATATCATATCCGTTTTATTAAATTATGAAAGTAAACAGATAAGAATGGTATGAACTTTTAAAATTTTTAAATTAAAACATATAATTTTATAAATATTACAAAAAATGTTTAGAATGATTATCACGACCTTGAAAAAATATTCTGTTTAATACATTCAAGCAACAAAGAAACTGACTGGCTTTGTTTAATTTCTATACTAGCATTGTATATACAAGTTCTTTTCAATATCTGATTTTATTGTTTGTTTTATTTTATGAGTTATGATCTATAATCATCTAGGCAATAATAACTTTTATTTTGCATTCATAATTTGATAAAAATAGATGTATTGTTATAATATTTTGTATATTCATATCTTTGCATCTGTTTTCTGATTAAAAACCGATAGAGGGCTTTCACATACAATTAATCAAATGAAAGGGTGGTAAAAGGTTATATTTACAAGTTTTGCCATCAGAAGGATGAAGTGAGAAGAATATAGGCAAGCAAATGAAAAGAGTAAAAGGGTTTTACCAAAAAAAAGTGTGAGCACTCCAGAGAAAAAAGAAACCCTTTATGATAACAGATCAGATAATGATGAATTCTATCCTTTATTTGCAATGTCACACAGAATAAACACTCATATTAACCTGGGACAAAGATGATTAACTTATGATAATAGACTACACTGCAGTCCTCCATTCTTTAATGTAGATCTATTCTTTTATGCAGTCCTCCATTCTTTTAAGAAAAAATATTTCATAAAAGAAAAAGTTATTAATAATAAAAAAATACATTGAAAAAATAAATTTGAATTTTAGAAATTGACTGCCTATATTTTTAAGTTTTTCTAAAAAATGAAGTTCTTTCCAAATATGGAATCTTATATTAATATGACAATTATATAATTAAAACGGAATCAACTGATTAAAAAAATTTTATATAAAAACATTGATTGTATAGTTATCATAAACCTTGCAATCTCTGTAGCATTATAAAAGTACCTTTGTGAAAATGTTGTCAACACTGATTTAGAATATCTACTAATATTTCTAATAGTTTTGTTTTACTTTTATAAGCTTAGATTTTACATCTAAGCTTATAAAATTACTTTTGATAATTTCTGCTTTCATTAATTGAAACTTTTTAAAATACTATTATATAATTTGTTGTTTTTTAAAAAAATGATTATGATATAGCTTTTGTTTATTATTATTATTCATATTGTATATATAACTGTATAGTTTGGATATTTAAAAAGAAGTTTAATAAAATAAAAAAATTATATATCACTAGAAATGAAAATTATTCAAATATAGTTTTCATTTCTAGTGATAATTTAGGCTTAAACAGATGTATTTCTTTTTAATAGCCTAGCAATATTACAGATTAAAAATTTTATTAATTTTTAGCTGATTTTTTGCAACAACAATCAATGACTTTTCACAAAATTATCAAGTGCTGATCATGTGACATTTCTCTAAGCATGAAATAGAATCTAATATGTAAAAACTAATCACACGATAATAAATTAGCTAAGAATTTTATTTTTATTAATCATTTTTGATTGCACATTATATTTGTAATATATACATTTATAATATATATACATATTTGTAATATATATACATTTCCAGATTACATAAATCATTCAACTATATACACAGGTGAATATAAAAGATAAATATAACAATCCTAATATAATATATTGTCGAATATACTAATCCTTTATGAGACACATCACTGACAAAATCAAATCAAAATAACATTAATTTTATTGTAATATCATTTCATTATAAATTATATAGCAATAAAACAACAAATAAGGAATTCTGGAAAGAATTAATTGCCTTATTTTCCAAATATGTTCTTTATTTTGGAATGATTAAAAATTAAAATATATGTCATCAAAAATTATCTTCAACAACATAACTCATATGTTGATTAGCATAAATAGTTCAAGATATATTACAATAGATCTTAAAAATTTCAATGTCTGCCATTTTTAAATAGTTGAAGATAGAGTATTAAATGATGTGATGTTAAGATTATTTTAATATCAGAATATCATAAAATTTCATGAAAATATATTAATTATTTCAAAAGTTATTAAATAATAAATTACTCATTCAGTTCTAATGATTAATAATATATAATAAACATCACAATAATAACATTACATCAAAATTAGCTATTAAATATCAAATAATTATGCATAATATGTACAACTACTGTAACATAAAAGTAGTAGTAATGCAAAGGTAAAAAATATGATGGAAATAATGGAAGATTCTCCAAATATTTTTTTAAATAATAACATTATTATTAGACATTTCATACATATAATATAAACATATTAATACAGTAAATTTACTTTCATTCCTTTTTAGCCTATTTTCTTTAAAGAGAAAAATAAAAGATATATAGGCTAATATATTATATGTATAAACTAATGCTATCATTAGAGTTATTGAAAACTTTAAACAGATTATTGATGAAAGAAATGAAAATTAAAGGACTTTGAGGTTCATCATGAAGAAGTTCTATAAGAAAATCAATCATCCAATCCATTTGACAATTTTGAAGAATTTCCATAGAAAATTTGGAAAACAGTTTACATATTATATATATAAACTTAGAACAATTGATATGAAGGGGAAGTTTATCAATTAATTTCAAAATTTTTTATTAAATCAAAGGCTGTCTTTAGATCTATGAAGCAGGCATATAATAAAAATTATACCTGCTTATATTCTTAATACCATTAATAGTTTATCATCAAAGCACACAACAACAACATTTTATAAAATAGAATAAAGTGTTTATTTTATAAAATAGTGCTGTTCTGTGCAGGCATATAATTTTTGATTTTTCAGTAATTGAATTTGAATTAACAAATTCATTAAAAATAGACTATCAGTAATGCCTTATCTAGGAGTGAAAGCAAACTGAAATTCATTTATAAATGAATTAGCTTGAAACAATTTGTTTAATTGAACTGCAACAAGTTCAGTAAATAATTTTCTCATAGTGGGAGAATGATAATTAGATGATAATTGGTTAGCAATTCTGATATCATTTTTATGAATCATTACATAGATAATTTTGTTCTATTCTGAAGGAAGGGTCTGGGCCTTGATATATTCAGTTGAACTAATAGTTTCTATAAACTGTAGAATTAATCATATTTGAAGAAGTAAATCTCAGATAGGAGATTGGAATTGAATCAAAACCAGGTGTAGTATTCAATACTACACCTGGTTTTGATTCAATTCCACTGAGTTAATTTCTTTGATAGCAAAGTTTTTGTTAAATATAGAATGGTAAAAATAAAGAGGAAGAGTAACTGTTGTAGTATTTGAAAAATTAAGGTTTTTGAATAAAATGTACTCATGTGTCCATGTCACTTCGAAGATGTTTATGCATTTTTCTGAATTCATTAACAATTTTCAAAAAATTAGAAGGATTTTTTGACACAATAAGTTCATTATTAATAATTTTAAAATATTATGGTTTTTGATTTACAAAGATTTATGTATGCTTTTTTTATATTGTATAAAAGTTCAAAGTAAGAGGTTAAAGTGGAAAGGTGAAATTTCTTGAGTTGTGTTCTAATGGCTATTCTTAATGTATTGCAAAAGAATACCAAGGTTGATGTTGTTCCCAAGAAGTTTTTGGATCAATTTTTAGATTTAAATTATTAATTACTTTGTTATAGATAGCTATCAGATCAGAATAACAGTTATTAAGCTTATAATAAAATGTAGTATTTAAGAGTAATATGCACATTTTATAGTACAGCTTTTTCAAAGTTCATAAAGGAAATATGTTTAATTAATAAAGCAAATTTAAAAATAAAATTGATATTGCAATCTAAAATGGAAAAACAAGCAAATGTTAAATTACAATGCCAATTTTGTTTTTAAATTTGTTTATTAGACATACTTTTTTTATGATCTTTGAAAACACACAATTATAAAATATGCATATTTCTCTTAAAAGCAGGATCAATGTTTATACAAACTTTTTCATTATTTTTATATAAGAAAGTCATGATATGATTTGGTCATAACCATTACCTAGGAAACAGCTGTATAAATATTTTTTTGAGAGTTTTCAATTACTAATTGTTTTATCAATATTAAAAAAATTATATATATTATGAATAAATTATAAAGCTAAATAATACATAGCCCTGTAAAAAATATGCCAAGATAAAATTAAATTCTAAATTAAAATTTTTGGATATTAACTTTTCACTCCCTTTTGATTAAGTAATATTTATTTGAACCTAACAGTATTCCATGAATGTAATAAAAATAGTAATAATATATAAAATATTTGAAAAAAGTTTCTGAATTGCATGAAATTTCATTAGATGTTAGCCATTAGGTTGCAGCAATTTAATGGCTACTATCTAATGAAATTTCATGTAACTCAGAAACATTTTTTTCAAATATTTTATATATTGGGTTATTGGGAAAGTAATTTCATTTTTTTCCCACCAGTAGCGTTAGTTGTATTTTTCCCGCCAATTTCATTCTAAGCCATATTGTCATTATAAATTTGGATAGCTGACATTTCAAGGTATATTTATAAAAAAATTCTTTTTCATTCTGTGCAGTTGTTTTTTTTTTGGTATCCTATCAAAAATAGAAAATAAAATGGAGATTAATCAAAATGGAGATGTTCGAATGTTTTATTTTTTATTACTGAAAAAGTAAGAATGCTGTTCAAGAAAGAAAAAAGTTATGTGAAGTGTAGGGAGAAAATGTGTTAACAGAATGCCAGTGCCAAAACTAGTTTGCAAAATTTCATTCTGACAATTTTGATATTAAAGATGCACCATGTGCTGGAAGGTTAGTTGATGATGACAAAATAAAGGCATTGGTTGAAGCAAACCACTGAATAACAACATGAGAAATTGTTACAAGATTGAATTTTTTGAATTCAACCATTCACAACCAGTTGAAACGTTGATATTTGGGTTCCACATGTTCATAAAGAAAGCTTTGCTCCATTGCATCGACTTCTGTGATTTGCTGCTCAGACGTGAAGAAAATGATCCCTTTCTGAAGCGGATCATAACTGTTGATGAAAAATGGATTGTTTACAACAAAGATGAATGCAAGTGATCATAGAGCAGAAGAAATGAACTGGCTCAAAGCACTCCAAGACCCCATATTCATCAAAAAATGATGCTCTTTGTTTGGTGGGATTTCAAGGGATTTATTTTTTTGAGCTTCTCCCATACAATTCAACACTTTGGAAGTGTGCTGCTACCAATTGGACAAAATGAGTGATTCCATCAAACAGAAGTGGCCAGAATTGATTAACAGAAAAGGATAGTGTTTCACCATGACAATGCCAAACTTCATACAAGTTTGATGACTCGCCAGAAGCTGTTACAGCTTGGGTGGGATGTGCTACCATACCCACCATATTCACCATATCTGGCATCCTTCAATTATTACTTATTAGACAGCAAAACACTTAGTTTAAATAAAAAATTACTTGGTTCAGTTTTTGCAAGCAAAGATCAGAAATTCTATGAGCATGGAATCATGCTACTATCAGAAAAATGTCAACATGTGTTGGATCAAAACGGTTAATATATAATTAAATTAAATATTTATATATTATAAAAAAATAGTCATTCACTTTCATGAAAAAAAAAAACAAAATTACTTTCCAAACAACCCAATATATTACTACTATTTTTATTATATTCATGGAATACTAGTTAGGTTCAAATGAATATTACTTAATCAAAAGGGAATAAAAAAATTTATATCCAAAAATTGTAAATTAGGTTTTAATTTTTTGATTATTAATAGCAACAGGCACTATTAGATGTTGCATGAATTTAATAGTTAAATAATAATGATTTCACATTTGTAAGAATCAATTCAGTGGTTTGATTATAAAAAAAGGATGCAAACACCTATGCTCATTTCTTTATTAATATATGAAATTATTTCATATATTACTATTATTATTAACACAGTGGTATCTCACAATTTGACATTTGAATTTTGTGGTATGGTGCATGCATGTATATGGAATTATTAATTTTCAATTCTGCATTTTTCAGAAAGTAAAAAATTTGTGCATCGGTACTGACCAGAGGAATAATTCCAGAAAGAACAACATTTGATTGAGCATACACAGAAGAAAATTTCTTTAATTGTAGATAAAGTGCAGAAAGGCAGGATAATTAAGATGTAACTCAAGAGTATGGCATTCCTAGGACAACTGTGGCAATGTTTTGCAATAGAGAGAAGACTATGGGTGCTAGGGTGTCTGATGAAGCAATGAAGATTTCTGACAAAACAATGTTTTGCAATAGAGAGAAGACTATGGGTGCTAGGGTGTCTGATGAAGCAATGAAGCTGACAAGAATAGATCTTTTATCAATGAAGAGATGAAAAAGCTGCTTCTCATTTGGATTAGGGAAAGATAGATGAAGGGAGGTCCAGTAATTCAGGCAAAGATCTGTGAGAAGGCTAGGCTAATTTTCAAAGAACTGCAGAAGAAAATTCTTGGAAATATTTCATATCAAACCGAGGAATTTAAAGCAAGTTGATGTTGGTTTCACAGATTCAAATGTAGAACAGTATAAAGAAGACTTTATCCCAACATTCAAGGGTTAATAAATTGTGTGTATTGTGTATAAAAGAATGTATTTTGTAATTTAGTATGTTATACAATAATAAAATACAGAAAGTAAACAAAATAATATAATGTATATCTCTCACCTGCCAATTAGGGAAAGTGGGATGGGAGTTTGACAATGAATTAATCTATTTTCCATAGATGATGGGAAATATTATCCTGCAATCCAACAATTTCTCAATTCGGTGCTAGTTCAGTGATAGATTAGTGTCAAATTGCGAGGTACACACTGTACTAATAACTACTATTATTAATATTCTAGGTATTTCACAAGAATTCTGAGAGATTATTCAGTTTATTCTTAATTTTTATTAAATCTGCTTTACATCTGAAATTCTGAATATCATATTTATCATATTTTTATAAATATTTAATCTGATAATGAATTATTATAATAAGATTATCTTTAAAAATTATTTTAAGTATTATTAATTTAAAATTTATATAAATTATAAATTGCTTTATTTAAAACATCAAATTAAATTATGTGACAACTACTATGTCTGAATTTCATAATAAAAACATTAGCATATTTTCAACTTCTATAATAATACATATCTAACAGTTAATTGAAATTTCAACATATAATTTGTTGATGAAATTCAATGATAAAACATTTTTTCCTTTATAGAGCCAAGGAAATATAAATTATTTTAGTTCATCATCAAAATAAATAGAAATAAAATATTAATTAAATGGTATAATTATGTTTTCAGCTAATCATGATTCATGAATAGCCATGCTTAGAGCAGAAACATTGATACTTGAATATTGTTATTTAAATAATTAAGACATAGTTTATCTAATAAAAGAAATTTTAATTAATTAATTATAAACTAAAAACTTAAAATATGAAAATATTTTACTAATTAAATTTTGAAACAATTTACTTTAATTAATTAAAATTATATTTTAATGCTTTAAAAAATATATTAATATAAAAATAAATATATCAGCAGGAAAACTAAATTAATGATAAATTATTTAAGAAATATATTTAAAAAATGATTTATGGAATTTTAGAATTTATTCATCTCCTGTAAATATTAGATTGATGCATAATTTCATAGCATTCTGATGTGGCCTAGCAACACTGTATGCTGTTCAATTTGTTACTGTTTTTAATATCACTGTTTACTTTGGAGTGTTTTCTTGTGGAATATGAGCTGAGATTGTTACAAATGATTGTTATTTCTTCGCTGTTGAAGATGGAGTGCCAGTTACAAACATGTTGTCTTGTGGAATACGAGCTGTCACCGAGATTGTTACAAACGATTGTTGTCTTCGCTGTTGAAGATGGAGTGCCAGGTCAAGAAAAATGAACATTTCCGTTCTGCTGTACGAGTTTAACTGAGGTTCAAGTGCAGTAAATGCGGCTATGAACATCTGTGAAGTGTACAGAACTTGGATTGATGATTTCCTAAACTCAAAACCAACAGATTTCTACAGACAAGGGATCCAAAATCTACCTCAACGTTGGCAGGAAGTTATTGACAATGACGGAGATTACATTGTTGAATAGTTGCTTGCTTGATTTGGTCTAATTTTTAACTGAATTTTAACTGAATTTCATAAATAAAACACTAAACAAATAAACTTAACAAACCTATATTTAAAACGCTACGGAATTATGCATTAACCTAATATTTTAAATCTTAAAATTAATTTGATTTTTGCTCTCTTAATAATTTACATAATTTATTTCTTTTAATAAAAATTTATTATATAAATATTTCTTGATTTACAAGTTTCTGGGATTGAGTGTTTTTCAAATATGAAGTATAAAAAAAATGAGCATTAATTACAAAAAATAAATGCTAAATATTCATAAATAAGCATTTCAAACCAGATATATATCCATATAATATAGTACAAGTGGTTTTTAACAGAAATTCTGTTGTATGCTACAAAATCAGAAAAATTAAAATGGCAGACTGAAAAGAGGAAGTTGTCTTCTAACTGCCATGATTTTACCAGCAAATTATGTAAATAACTTTCATTCCCAGATTGAGACAGATTGATTAATGCAGTAGTTCACTGTTAATTAAAAACTTATATATTAATTTGTCAATAATAACAAAGAATAAAAATTCCTTAACATTTATATGAAAAATAATTTCATTATTATTATTATAATTTGCTTGATATAAAAGATTATGTTTTCATTTCTTTAGATAAATAAATCATTTTTTCATCATAAACTATTGAGTTTGTTGATCTTTACATAATTTTATCATGATCAAATTTCTTTGTTGAAAATGGAATCCTTGTTTTAACATTATGTCTATGGGAAATTGATTTTGGTTTAAGAATTCTTATTTTACAAACTCACTTCAGAAATGAATTAAGTCATAAAGTTGAGAACTACTTGTAATTTATTCATAATGTTATAATTTATTTTCTCCTATATATATTTAATATGCAAATAAATCCTCAAAGATTTGAAAAAATTTACTACGGAATAATATATTTTGAACCATCAACTGTTTAATTTCCCATAAATAATAGAATTTTTAGAATTAATAAGAAATAATGAAATATATACAGTTGATTCCACTTAATTGGGACACATTGAGACTAATCCATTTTCACCCAATTAAGTGGCTGCTCCAATTAAATGAACTAATAATAAATTCTATAATAAAATATGTAGTGTGTAGGTAAATAAATAAGTAAATATAGACTGGACTTTTATAATCCAATTATATTGTCTAACTTTTGATTTATATATATATATATAATCTTAAAAATATATTTAATTAGATAAACATTTAGAATTTTGTTTATCTAATTAAATACTGGTAAGTCAGAATAAGCATTATGCAATTAAGCAAGCAATGATCAGTAATGTTAAATTTACTATATTTTATAAATAAAATTTGAAAAATTTGAATTAAAAAAGGATACTGTAGTGTCATTTTGATATAGTTTCAGTTTTTGACTGTATTGATTTAAAAATTTTATATGATTGTATGTTTAATGTTTTTGATATTGAAGAATTGTTTGTTATGTGAATTATAAGATATCTATCACAAAGATGCTATACAGTGAAATTTTAGAATGAAGCAACAGTAGTTATTTATCCAGAAGAATTGCACAAGGCTCTTCTCTATTTTTTATTCTGTATATAAAAGTGCACTACTTTTTATCCTAAATGTCTATCAATCCACTATCCAACGTAACAGATTTACTGGTTCTTGGTTATACCGATGAATTTAAAATTTTAAATGAAAATCTAGTCCAGTTATTTGATGATGATGATATAATAAATTGTTGACTTCATAATAATATATTAATTTCGAATGCTAATAAGACTGTATGAAATTCACATTTTTAAATAAATTTTAGAGAACTAAATACATTGAAAAAAAAACGTTAAATATTCAGACAAACATAAGGATATAAGAATGATATTTGATAGTACCCTCTCTTTTCAATTGCATATCATAAAAATAAAAAGGAAATTCATTTAAAATCTAGCAGCTTTATATAAAATTTTCAGCAATCAGTGATTTTGGGATTTTTGTAACAAAGACTTAGTCATTTATGCATTAAATCTAAGAATTTATATACAGTCTATTCTACTTAATTGGAACATGTTTGGACTAATCCATTTTGTCGACCACCGAGATCTACACTCTTTCCCTACACGACGCTCTTCCGATCTTATGTATATATATATTTTTTTTTAATTTAGATGAAAGAATATCCTGATGATGCAGAAAAACCTGTAGAGATACTCAATAATTTTGCAGCCATTAAAGGATCTCATAAAAATCCAGTAAGATAATTTTAATAAATAAAAGCATTTTTATAGTTTTTAAAATTCTCAAATTTTCTCAGAACACTTATGCTAGATTTATGGAACATTAATTATGCTGCTGAACATCAACACTACAAAATCATTGATGTAAGATATTTTTTCACGATTTCAGATATGCACCAATTGACTTTAGATTAAATGAGAAATGCTAGTTTTGAAATATCACATAAATATTAATTAAATTATAAATTTTTTTATTGATGCTCATTTTAGAGTAAATTATATACAGTGGATTCCGCTTAATTGGGACACGTTGGGACTAAGCCAATTTGGCCCAATTAAGCGATTGTCCCGATTAAACAAAGCAATAATAAATTCTAAAATAAAATATATAATTCGTAGGTAAATAAATGAGTAGGTTAAAAAATAATAATTAGGTACCTATTTTAATGTTTTATTAAAATAGGTACCCAATTATTAACTTTTTAGCGATCTCTTCTGATTTATCTTCAACACTGGGCCACTGATATTCACGCCTCTTCTGCTGACTATAGAAATCCATTGATCTAATGCTTCTTCGACTTCTGAATCCTTTGCATCACGAAAACCATTGATTCTAATGCTTCTTCGACTTCTGAATCCTTTCCATCACGCTTTCTTTTGACCTAATGCTTCTTCAACTTCTGGATCCTTTCCATCACACTTTCTTTTGGCTGTTCCCTGAATTTCTTTCTGTAATGCCTCTCCTTACGCAGTTGATTTTCTTTTTGTAGGAGACGCGTCTATGGTAGCTGCTTCTTTGACTTCTGGATCCTTTCCATCACGCTTTTTTTTGGATGTTTCCGGAATTTCTTTCTGTAATGCCCACTATTTACGCAGTTGATTTTCTTTTTGTAGGAGATGCGTCTATGGTAGATTTCCATGCAGTTGATTTTCTTGTTGTAGGAGATGCGCTATGGTAGATTTTGATTTATTTCAGTGAGTTTACGATGGCTTGTATTAAATGGCTAGCTTTTAATTTTATCCAGCCAAGCAATTTTACTCGAAAGTATAAAATCCTTTCTTGGCATCTTAGCAAAGATTTAAAAATTTTAAATAAAATCGACACTGTGAATGAATATCACTAGGTACAATAATGGTAGACTCTTAAGCAGACACACATTGCCAGACTCACGACGATAGATAACCGATTCTCATCACGCTAGTGTTGTCGAATACAGTATGACGATAGATAACTGATTCTCATCACGCAAGTGTTGCCGAATACAGTATTGTTATGCCATCATGCTAGTGTTGTCGAATACAGTATTATTATGTATTATTTATCAGCGATGATATTTACTTATAATTTTACTAAAGAATGGATGTTTATATTAGTGCGACGACAGTGTGTCCTTATAATTTTACTAAAGAATGGATGTTTATATTAGTGTGGCGACAGTATGTCGATGATGTGTATGTAATAGGACGCAAAAAACGACTTGCTCCATTGTGTTAGTCTGTATTGTCTTGTAGAAAAGTTTAACCTGAAAAATTACGTATCTGTCTTGTAGAAAGGTTTAACCTGAAAAATTACCGGTACAATAAAATGTTGTTATAATTTTTATATAAGGAATTTTTTAAGAAAGCACACAACAAGTATTAGTGATGCAGTGTTTATATAAGGATTTTTTTAAGAAAGCACACAACAAGTATTAGTGTATTTAGTGTTGCTATAATTTTGAAAAAATCCCTAAAATATATCAAAAATTGAAAATTTTTTTTCTGCTACTATCCCAATTAAGCATTTAAATTATGTATTAGTTTAGTTTCTGTTCTTTGAGATTTAGCCCGATTATGTGGCTGTCCCAATTAAGTGGAATCCACTGTATTAAAATGTTTTATTTCCATTTCTAATTACATTACTATACAAATAGGATATGTAATGATCTATATAATTTTTGTGCATAATCAAGGTTCATATGATATTTCATATCTATTAATAACTAAACATTTTTAAATTGTTGTAATTATGATAAATATTTTTGCAGATTCTACAGACAGATCTACAGACAATCTTGTCAACTCAAAATTTACTTTTCTCCTTTATGCAATTTTTAAAAGAGGAAGCATCTGTAAATGTTTTGCAGTTTTGTTTAAGTGTTGGTAAATATATAAAATTAAATAAAATTTATTGCAGGCAAGTTGTCTTACATTATTTTATTAATTAATTAATTTATCTTTTGGTAGATGATTTTAATACTCGAATCTTAAATCCTGATTTAAACCAAGAAGAAATGAAAGAACTTCAAAAAGAAGCTAGAACAATGTATAATACATATTTTGCACCAAATGCTGTGGATAAAATTAAATTTGCAGACGATATAGTTGAACAAATAAGAAATGGTATTATTTTATTTATATATGTTTGTTACTTTAAATTTTCTCTAATATATAAATTCTTGATTTCATAAATTTTTATAACAATAAAAAATATATTTATTATATTTTCTTGTGTTTATTTATTGTTTAATATTAAATTCATATTTTATGAAAGATTATTTTTTATATGTTATTTATCAATTGTGCCAGTTATAAGATTCTAAATATTTCAATGTTTCCATATAACTAAGTTTTTTTATGTATTGATAACTTTGGTATATTCACTTTTGAAAAAAAAATCAAACATTACTGATACATAGCATCAAATGTGAAACATCTCTTTTTATATTTATCATAAAATTTGCTCTTCCTTTGTTTTTTTTTTTTATTTCTTATTCAATAACAATTGAAGTATTTTTGATTATCAGATAAAATTACATTCTAAGAATGAAAATTTCTAAGTGTGAATCTTAGAAATTTTCATTCTTTTTGTAGTTAAGAATTTTCTGTAATTTGCTAAAGTTATTCTAAGAATGAAAATTTCTAAGTGTGAATCTTAGAAATTTTCATTCTTTTTGTAGTTAATAACTTTAGCAAATTACAGAAAATTCTTAAGTAGATTATTTCAATCATCTTGTATTCTCTCAACTTGCATATAATGCAATATCTTAGATATGAAAACTCTCTTCAGATGGTTTTAAATTAAAATATTTTTTGTAATAATAATTTATTGAAATTTATTATCCATATTTTGAATTTCAATATTATAAAAAAAATATCAATTAAGAAAATATCATTTAGTTAAAAATATTTTTTAATGCTATGTCATAGTAATTAAGATTTGAATATCAATATAAAGTAGACATTTCTAACTTAATTATAAAATATAATTTTAAAAACAGATTTTTTTTAACTTATGTAATATTTATTAAAATAACAACATAAATACAATTTGTTTTATATAGTTATATATGGTCCAGTAGAAGACATTGTAAAATTACGTACCACGTCGCCTTTATTCAGAGCTTATGATCATGCATATAATCTTCTGGAAAACACATTTTGTCCATTGTTTCATCAAAGTGATAGGGTGAATTTTTAGTTGATGTTAATTTATGAGTGAGAAAAAGCAAATCTTATATATGAAATTAATCTGTTTTATTTCAACAGTATTATAATTTATTGTGTGGTGAAAGATGGAACAGCACTATAGCTAAAAATTTAAATAGGTATTATATTTTTTATAATTATAATTAAGAAACAAAATGTTGTTGTTATATTTATAATTTTTTATTTTGTATTTATTCCTTTTAATTTTTATGTTTTGTATTTGTTTATTTACTTCTATTATTATTATACAGTGTGTACTTAAATGAATATCCCAACCTTGTAGGTTTATTAAAAGAAAACAAAACAAAGTACAACCTTGTTGTTCATTGGAAATCAAAAATAATAGTTGAAAGTTTAAATTTGACACAGTTATAAGTATACAATGTGAGCCCCTTCAGTAACACACACAATATCGAGGCGGTACGATAACTCATTCCACATTCTTGTCAGCATGTCTGGTGTGATGGTTTGAAAGGCTGCAGATATGCATGTCTTAAGTTCGTCAACATCATTTGGTAGCAGTGGAACAAACACCTGATGTTTGATGCCAGCCCCAGAAAAAAAAATCACACGGAGTGATGTCAGGGCTGCGAGGAGGCCATTGACGAAGAACAAGGTCTTGGGGTGCTTGGCAACCAATCCACCAGTGTGGCAATTTGTCATTTAAAAACCCATGAACGCTAAGTGTCAATGGGGTGGTGCACCATCCTGCTGTAGAATGAAATCACCTGATTCTTCTTCTAACTGTGGCAACAACCACATCTCTAGCATATCCAAATAAATAATCCCATTAACAGTCTTCTTATGGAAAAAGAACGGGCCAAAGATTTTGTCATTCGACATAGCACAAAAAACATTCATCTTTGGTGAATCGCATTCCACTTCAATGGTTGCATGTGGATTAGATAGTCCCCAGATGTGCACATTGTGGCAGTTCACTCTACCATTTATGTGAAATGTCACTTCGTCACTGAACACAATCTTGGACAGGAAGGACTCGTCGTTATCGAGCTCATGAATTAAGAACTCACAAAATTGTTTCCTTACTTCTTTATCGTTTTCAGTAAGTGCTTGGACTAGCTGCAACTTGTATGGTTTGAATGCTAATCTCCTCTGCAACACAGTCCAGACCATCATAACAGGCATTTGCAGTTGTTTGCTGGCATGTCAAGTTGATTTGCTCTGACTGTTAACTAAAGTGTTTCGAACATGTTCAACATTTTCTTCATTCACACATGGGCGACCGGAGCTTTTACCTTTGCAAATGCACCCTTCATCACAAAATTTCTGAAACCAACGTAAGATACTCCATTGATCAGGTGGAGCAATTCCATATTCCTGACAAAATGCTTGTTGTACAGTCATAACTGAGTCACTTTTTGAAAATTCAATCACACAGAAGGCTTTCTGTTGCGCGGTAAACATCTTAGCGAGAAATGAATCACATACGGTACAGTCATAACTGAGTCACTTTTTGAAAATTCAATCACACAGAAGGCTTTCTGTTGCGCAGTAAACATCTTAGCGAGAAATGAATCACATACATTAAACTCAAGCGTTCAGTCTGACGGTCGCTCATGCTGCCATCT
Source organism: Olivierus martensii (assembly GCA_000484575.1). NCBI lineage: Eukaryota > Metazoa > Arthropoda > Arachnida > Scorpiones > Buthidae > Olivierus > Olivierus martensii. The sequence goes on along the minus strand of AYEL01070907.1, from coordinate 7,171 downwards.
ATCGCAATCTTTGTGAACTTTCAACTGTTATTTTTTATTTCCAATAAACAACAAGGTTGTGTAATTTGTTTTGTTTTCTTTTAATAAACCTGCAAAGTTGGAATATTCATTTATGTACACACTGTATTATTTAGAACTAATAAATTGCTTTTTTATTCAAACAATAAATTTAGAATTTAATTTAAAACTAATGCTATTTTTATCTTGAATTATTTACATTTAATAAATATTATATATAAATAAATAATCCATTGTATTTGTTTACAAAATTTTGTGTTTGTTTATTCCAATTTTGTTATTCAACAATTTTATTTTTCCCAATTCTGTTTCTGTTTTTCTTGGAAAATTAAGACACACAATTTGCAAAAATTGTATTGAAATGAAATCATTTTTTAAATATTCTCTCTCTGTATTTTTTTATTTAATAATGCTTCTCTTAATCATATGTTTAATTCTTATACATTAAATCAGTTTTTATTTAAATATATATTTTTTTAGTTATTTTGTTACTATTTTATAAATAAATTATCCTTTCTCCTTTTTATCATATCTTTCACTTAATAATACATCTTTTGAATTATTTACAGGTAGGGACCTAACCAATGCAAATTTGGTTTTATATAAAATTTTGAAATGATTTTGATGAAAAATATTTAAAAAGTCATTTTTATAATTTTGCATGCAATGTAATACTATAATAATAATTAGTCCATTAAACATCCAAGAAGAATATATATACACCAATGAATTTTGCATCTGTCAGTCAGGGATATTAGCTATATGGTTCTATTATGTTACAATATTTATTTTATTAAGAAAATCACTTTAATCATACTTTAACAATAATCTTTATTTTATATTTATACTGATATAAGTATTCTGCAATGATGGTTCCTAAATATTATCGTAGGTATTTTGGATATTTACAGTTTAACAAAATCTGTTTTGAATGGGTCAAAATTTGTGAAACAATATACAGACTTATATTTTCTCTTATTAGATTATTTAATTTATATTTTTTAAAATTTTGTATTAAGATAAATTGAATTTTTTAAATTTCAAACAAAAATGAATTTTTACATCTGTAATATATAAAATGCTTAAAATTGAAAAAGTATAATTTAGTGATTGAAAATATTGTTTAATTCTATTGAAATTTGCAAATTGTTTATTTTTATTACATTTTTGATTCAATTTATGCAAAAAATAAGAAAATACAAAAGTAAACAATAATCTGCCTTTATAGGTGGGCATGGTATTCTAGTAACAATCTCCCGAGAATTGATTCCTGAAAAATTTCTTTCCCACCTAGTTCTCTTAGGGTATCTTGTATTAATTAAACAATAACTTGATGAATCAGTTATTCAGCTAGCATTATAGTTTCTTTTGTATGAGAGAAGTTCTTTTTAGATTTATATTTCTCTCATGATTATTGATATAAACTCATGTATTTTTGGAAAAATATTTATAAAACTTCTAAAAATTAAAAAAAAAATATTGGGTAAGAAATTATTGCTTGTAAATGAAAGTTTTGATAAATTTATGCAGTTTTTGTTAGTTATAGCATAATTGCTAGTTTACTCTAGCAATTAAAAAAAATATTGGGTAACAAATTATTGCTTGTAAATGAAAATTTTCATAAATTTAACAGTTTTTTTGTTAGTTATACCCTAACAAAATTTCCATAATGTTAATTTTTTAAATAAGTTTTTGTGAAATAATATAAAAATTTCATAATTCATTACTTGTTTTATTCAGCAGATAAGCAGCTACCTAACAAAAATTATAATTTAAAAACTAAATGAATGGATATACAATTGCAAAAGAGAATCATATAATCTTTGACCTAATATATGTAATTAATACTACTAAAATTCTATAAATATATAAAAATAATAATTCAACCATTATAGAAAGACATCTAAGCTAAGCCAAAAAAAAAATTTCAGAATTTGTTAATGAAAAATAAGAGAAATATGAAATTTTAAAAGTATGAAGATCAATTATTCTTATTACAAATATTTATTAGTATGCAGGTATTTGCCTTTATGAAATGGATGATTATAAAATGGGTTAATGTTACTATTGACAGTTGACTATCAACAGTAAAGTTATACATTTATTGTATGTTATACATGTAATTAGTTTACAAATTTTTGGTTTATGAATTCATATATTTGAGTTTTTTCAAATATGAATTATTAAAAAAATCAAAAATATGAACATTATTTGCAATAAATAAATTCTAAACATTCATAAAAAAGACATTCAAACTCATATACATAGCTATATAGTATAATACAATTGGTTTTATGGCAGAAATTTTGTCCTCTGCTTAAAATCAGAAAAGTTAAAATGGTGGCCAAGAAGCAGAAGTAAATCATCCTCTGGTTTTATCAGTATATTGTGTAAATAACTTCTATTCTGGATTCTGTCTAAAGTTAATAGTTAATATATATATAAGATTCAGCTACTTATCTGTCAATAATAATGAAGAATAAAAATTCTTTAATATTGATATGATATAAATAATTTCTTTAATATTTTAATTTGGCTGATTTTAAAGGCTATATTTTCAATTCTTTAAAGAGATAAATCATTATTTAATCATATACTATTGATTTTGTTGATCTTTACTTAATTTCATTGTAGTCAAATTTCATTGCTGAAAATAGAACTTGTTTTAATATTATGTCAATGGAAAATTGGTTCCTGGTTTATGAGTTCTTACTTAATAAGTGCACTTCAAGAACGAGTTAGTTCATAAAGACTGGAACTACCTGGAATTATCATCATAATAGGATATAAATTGTATATGTATATTCTGTTAAGGCAGTTATATAGTACCTCCTGTTTTATAAATAGATTATGTATACAACATATAATGATTTTAATTTTACTGTAATAATCATGTAACTTATGTAGATAAATTTGATTTATATAAAGTTGACAAGAACACAAGTCTAGTCAATTTTGTCACAAGTCTGAAAATTGGAATGATCTTGTATTTCATTTATCAGAATAAAAATGAATACATTTATAAAAAAAAGAAGTATCTGATTTTATATCATAACATATATAAAATGTAATTAAACAGTTTCTGAATAGATTACAAGATAACATTACTGATGCTTGCACATACTTCTATCACTAAATGTAAATAAATAAAAATTAGAATTTGCTCAATTTTCTCCTGTTTGGAAGAATGGCTTGTAATTGTTGAATACTTTCTTATTATTAAGTAAAAGAGTCGGTTACACCAACATTGTATAACACTACTGTCAGTAAACGACATTGTCAGTGTAACAACGATCAGTAACAACAGATCGTTCCACCATGACTTTCATTAGCAATGTTTACTGACAGTGAAGAGCTGATGCTACAATTGTTATTCATATTTCTGATAAAATGCCTATTGGTCAAATTAAAATATATGGTAAGAAATGACTCTATAACAACATGTGACAAGCCAAGATGGTTACTGTTGAAAGTAAATGACATTGTTAACCTGAAAATTCAGAATAATTTTAAATGGTGGATTTCCGAGATAATGGTTTGTTACTAAAGGTGAGATTGCTATATTTATTATAAATATTCTCCTGAAAAATGTTGAAAAATGAAAATGTATGATTCATTAGTAAAGATTTTTCTCAAAAATAACCATATATCTTGGAAACTCACAGTTCCTTTGACAAATTAATTCATATCATCTACCGATATATAATATTTTTAAGAAGCCCGATAGGACAATAATAATCATAAATACAGTATTAACAACTTATTGCAAAATGATTAATCACTTCACAAGTGTAATTATAATTTGATAATTTGAAACGCAAATAAAATTCAGTATTATTAAATTCAGATATTCAAGTTTGTTTTGGTTTTTAGTGTTTTTTAATATTATTAGCATAACTCGAGATATATCCAACTAAAGTACGTTTTGCTGTGTTTGAATACTGACATCAGTCTTAACAGTGGTGGAGACCACTGTCATGTTTTGACATCACTGTTACGCTTAACAATGATTGGTGGAACAGAATTTCCCTAACACCATTCAGTGACACCGTTGTTAAAGTAAAATCACAATGATGGAATTGGCCATAAATGTGTAGTATTCCACTTATAGGTTTATAATAGATTGTAGAATATTATCATTGCTTTAGTCAGAAGCTAAGTCTTTAGAAAAAGAGGCAAAGGATAGAAGAGAACTATTTGATCTTATTAATTCCATAACTTTGATCTTAGTCAATAGCCTTTTATAATTAAACTTGCTCCTGCAAGCAGTTTTTGTGATACCTGGAAAATGATATACATGTAAAAAACAGCATGTTTGCATCAAATTTTGTTTTTAATTAGAAGAAATACTATGGAAAACTTTAAATATTGAAAGTAACTTTCATATAGTGAATAATGAAATAAAAAAGCTTTTCAATGATTTTTTAAAATCAAAAATAGTTTGATCTGTGAGATGCCAAATGCTCAAGACATTCATAGTCATTGTTCAGAAATCACAGAAACAAAAGAATCGCTGTAATGTTATTAACATGTTGAAAATTTTATTTCGGTTAGTTCAGAACACTTGAAAAATATCTGAACATATTGATTACTGCCAAATTTGTGCCATTTCTGCTAAGTGAGAAAGAAGGAGAATTGTGTCAATACATGAGGATTTCAAGAGATGGGCTTGAAAGAGACCCAGAATTCCTAAAACAGTGAAAAATAACTGGTTTTTCCAATGTCTATGCCTGATTTTCTAACAAAAAAAAAATGACACACTAAATTTTATATCATAGGTTTTTTTTCTATTCCAAAAATTCAATGTGCATTAAAAGGAAAAGAAATTTAATGATGCCTATGATTTAAGCAAAACTGAGATGGACTGCCTAATTTTGGAAAATAGAATTTAGTAAAGTTTCAGTCCATAACACAATTGCTGAATTTATTGTCTAAAATTTCAAGAAGATTCTTTTCAGTTTTGTTAATAAATTCAGTTTAAAAACCACTGGATAGCACTTCATATAGTTAATTGATACAATATGATTAATAATTTATTATAGTATATAGCATTAGAATAAAATCTATTTCAGATATAATAATTTTAAAAAATTGTTCTTAAACTTTAAGATTTTGAAAATAATTGAATGAAACTTTATCATTTTATTTATAAAAGTTGTTAGGATTATCTCAATTTTACAAGAAATTCTGTCAAACTGAAATTTTGACAAAAATTTAATAATTTGATATTAAATTAATTGCTATTATTGTTGATATTTTTAATGAGGTTTTGTAGAATTAGAGCAAATGTATTAATAGTTTTTTATTTCAAAATTTTCTGTTTATAATTAAATAAAATAGCTTTATATTTTATTCAGTCGTATGAATAGTTTTAATGAATTTTTTGGTTAACTATAAAACCATTAAATTTACAATGTACAATTTTGAACTTTATCAATTAATAAATAATATAATATAATGAAAATAATTTTAACTATTACTTTTATTTTACTATGCTGAGTGTTTATGGAATGTATCCAAACAGGTATAAAATAATTGATCAATGCATTCTATAATTAATGTACATAATGATTTTATATTGTATTTGGATATAATAATAAATATTTAAATTTTTGAATAGAAGTGTTAAGAAAGGAAATGAACCATCAGCAATGTCCAAAATTAGTCATAAAATAAAAGGTGTTTTTGTTCCCACTATTGGTGAGTTTTTATTTTATTTTTATTGATAAGTTTTTATCCTAAAAGTTGAAATTTATTACTTTTCTCAGATGATGGTAGACTTTTTGAAGAAGAAGCTGGAACAGATTTAGCTATGGCAATGTTTGTAAGTTTTTTAATATAAATGCTTCAGACTGTTTAATTATGATTTTATTATAAATTATAATTAATTATATTTTATTTGTTGGTAATACAAGAATGTATGTCATTAATTAATATAATTAATTATATTTTATTTACTTAATTTTTAGTCTGAAGCTTCTTTATCAACAGAATTGTATGAAGAAGGATTCAAATTTCATGATGATCCAAGATTGAAGACATTGAGTGCATGGAGAGTTTCTATACCACGTGTTGAAACACTTATGGATCATAACTGCAAATATTATGATGCATTTTACATTGAAGTACAACGTATTGATGTTAGAGTAGAAGGTAATTATTAAAATTTATTTATTTATTTATTTTTTTAATAATGTATGATTGAAAACTCATTTTACTTATTTAAATATCATTTTTTTTAATAATGTGGGATTGAAAACTCATTTTACTTATTTAAATATCTATTAATAATATATAGTTTATCATAATTCAACCTAACTAGAGGATTGTTAACAAAATAATTCTCAATAAGCTAAATTTTACCCCTAATGAATTATTTTAGAATTAAACTGCTATTTTAATAATAATTTATTTTAATTTGGACTAATATGGCACCATCCCTTATTTAATGATTGTACTATAATTTTTACTAAATTCGCAAAATTAAAATTTGCCTTTGCCTGGAATTAAACTAGAATCTTCAGATTACCATCCTGATGTCTTAGCCTATTAATTTAGAAGATATTTATCTTCTAAATTAAGTTATATGCATCCTGGAAACTCAAAACCTGAGGATCCTGGAAGAGAAATTTTTGATTTCAGGAATTTAGTAAAAATTATAGCTCACTCGTTAAAAAAAATAATTGGATTAATAATCAATTATTTTAATTAAAAAACTTTAATTAAAATAATTGATTATTAATCCAATAAATGGCAGCACTGCAGCATAATTAAAATAAATAAATATTAAAACAGCAGTTTAGTTCCAAAATAATTCCCTAAGGAACTAAACTGCTGTTTTAATATTTATTTTAAAATTAGGCTTATTTAGGATTGTATATGATTTAATTCTCTTTGATTATACTCAGAAATGCTTATGGTTTTATGAATACACTACTAATATTGATAGATATTTTAAATAATATAACATTACTGTTTGTTTATTGATTTCATTCTATAATATTATATTGTGTTCTACATGATTTAATGACTTTTTGGATTTATAATTTATTAAAATAATAATAATGGATTGTTCTCTTGAATTTGTAGATGATCCAGATGATTTCCATTGGACTGTTAAAAGGTATTATTTTCATAATCAAAGATTATAAAA
>AYEL01070904.1:0-14194 GCA_000484575.1 Olivierus martensii | reverse complement strand
CTCTGTGTAGAAGATGTCAGTACGAGGAGGAAACTCCTCTTCACATTTTGTGCGAATGTGTGGCTCTTTCGTGGCTTAGGCGTGATCTCTTGGGGGTGTATTTTCCTGTTCCTGAGGATCTTGCTACTGTCCCATTGAGGAGAATACTGTCTTTTGTTTTAAGGACAGGTCTTCTCCTGGGATGATCTGATTGGGGGATGCACAATAGACCATTATTGGTTGCGGTGCATGGGCTGGGTAGGCTCCTCCCTGTTTTACTACTACTACTACGCTGATAAACTTTAATCTATTGAACTTATTTATTAAGTATTCTGCTAATTTGTTAGATCTTCTATTGGCTGAGTGTTCTGAAGTGAAAAAAATCCAGAAGAGGCATAATTACTGATTTCTTTCCTTAGATTTAATTAACAATGTGAAACTGTGCTTAATAATGTGAAACTGTGTTATAAACTTTGTATTTTAAACTTTGATACTTAATAAAGAAATTTGTAGCTAATCTGTGTCTAGTGGCCAACCTGCGCTTAGTGACCACAATCTCAGCCGCCCAAAGCTGGCCATCTAGCACAGGTTTTCCTGTAGTTAGGAAATAATGTCTATATTGAATTTAATGAGTTAAACTACTACTTTATTAAATTATAATCCAAATGAACCTAATTATCATGCCTTATTTTAACCCTTGAAATCTTAATGGAAATTTTAATGATTTGAATAATTAAAATCTAATGAGATGGTGCTAAAATTAATTTAAATTATTTCAAATCATTAAAATTTCTGTTAAGATTTCAAGGGTTAAAATAAGGCATGATAATTAGTTTCATTTGGAATAAAAGGTTCCCTTGAGGTTTGTATTGTATAAAGTTTAAAATTAAATCCAATTTCCATTATTGAACAAATTCTTTTTAATATTTTCTAACTTCAAATAATAAACAAGAAAAAAGATTTATAGTACAGATAGTATTATAATTTTAGTATTTACAAATTTCCAGATTTACAAGCTCTTTTTCAAATATGAAGTATCAAAGATTTGAAAATATAAACCTTAATTGTAAGAAATAAATATTAAACATTCATAAAAATGCATTTTAAACCACATATGTAGCTACACAACACAATATGACTGGATTTGTAGCAAAATTCTGTTATCTACTAAAAATCTGAAAAATCCAAAATCATGGCAGAAAAGTGGGAGAGAGCAAATGTGCCCTCAAGTTTTATTGGCATATTATGTAAATAACTTCTATTCTCAATTTCTATCTAAGACAATAGTTAATTTATAAAAAAGATTATCGTCTTATCTGTTAATAAAAATGAAAAAAACTTTTTAACATTCATATGACAATCTCATAAATAATTTCTTTATTTTTATAATTTGCTTGATTTTAAAGACTATATTTTCATTTCTTTAAGATAGATAAATCATTATTTTAATCATAAACTATTGATTTTGTTGATATTTACATATTTTATTGTAATCAAATCGATAGTTGAGAACAGAACTCTTGATTTTAACATTATGTCTGTGGAAATTGATTTTTGGTTTATGAGTTCTTGCTTTTTGAGCAATTTCCAGGTCAAAATTAACTCATAAAATGAGAACTACCTGTGATTTATACTCAGATGAGAATTACATATGTAGAAGTCAGATAAGTTGGATTCTATTGAATATAATATATTTTAAAGATTTTAAAATAAATTTCAATATTTTGACTACAATTGAAACGATTTAAAATGTTTCATTAAAATTTCTAACATTTCAAAATTACAGTTTTAGTTTGATGATAATTTCTTTAAAGAGAATAAAGAATTTTTATATATATAAGGCCTAAGCAAAATAATAACTATCTAATCACTGTTAATGTGTTGAACATTTGTCTTTATTATGCTGTTAATAATTAGCTTTGACCATTATTTTTAAATAATTGCTGAAATAATCCATTTCTGAATTGGAGAAAAATATGTAAAAAATTTAACAAAGAATAAATAATGAAATAAAGTTATTCAAAATATTTAATTAATTAAATTTAAATAAGATAATTAACTAACCTTGAAGAATTTCTAACAGGATATGATGCACCACAACCTTGTAAATCAATACATACAGAACTTTGGGAAAAGGGCGAGAAAAACAATAAATATGAGCAATGTGTTTCAAACTGATTTACTGCAACAGCAATAATTCTTCCATCACGAGAAAATTTAGTTACATAACTTCCTTTATGTCGTAATGGTTCACATTTGTGGTTAATATCCTTCAAAGGAACTTTGGTATTAATCCATTTAGCATCTAGACAATAACACTTTTGAACTAATTCAGAAAAAGGTTTTTGTATAAAACATGTAGAAATACAAATATGATCATCTGAATTAAATACAAAATTAGCTAAATTGCTATTTTTAAAATAATGATCACATATAAATACTGCATCGATGGATGTTTCTCGATACTCTAATTTTGGTAATATAGTCAATTGATGTTTTTCAATATAATACCAAAAACCAAAAATATGGCATTTTTTATCTTTAATTTCAGGAAAACAATAAAAATTTTTTTGCCAGAAATATATTTCTGAAAATCCATAGACAAGGATGATATTACTTCCATCAGGAGAAATAAATAAATGTAAAGGCACTAGAAAAATAATAGCATTATGAAAATTTTAAAATTAAAATAATAAAGTATTATCATATATTTTAAGTTTACCTTTATTTGATAGAGGTAGATTCATACATGGTATACTTCCAATAAAGTAAATTTTATCTGAATCTTTATGCCAAAGAAAAATGTTTCCATCACTCAATAAGCCTGCTAAATAGAAACCTAGAGAACAATATGATCTATTGAATTAAATAAGAAAAATATCAATCAACTCATTTCAGAAATTAAAATACAGTAAACCCTCGCCGATTTGTAGAATGCGATTTTGCACATATGCATTATCTTAATTGTTTCCATTTAATTAATTAAATGGAAACAATTAAGATAACACATATCCACGTGCACATCTGGCACCTGCTTGATGCTGCCCACAAGCTGAATGGCCTAGGCCAAGTTGCAATCATTTCACTCATACTAGCAGAGCTGTAATCTCATATCAGTGTTTATTCTCTTCTCCTTTTGCATTTGTTTTCTTTTAATTTCAAAAATTCAATATGACATCTAAGAGGAAAAATGAAGATCGTAAAGCAGCAAAGAAGACAAGTTTTGACATTATCTCAGAAAACTGAAATTTTAGATAAGTTGAAAAATACATGTTTCATTGCTTGCAAGAGAACAAGTTATAAACGAATCAAGCATAAGAACACTTTATGGGAGGCAGTGAAAAATTCTGCGCTCCTTAGCACGAAACTTTTAAAGAGTTGTGTCAGTCATTGTCCCAAGCAAAAATAATCAGCTTTTTAAAAAAATAATTGTATCATGTTTATTTTATTAAGCAATAATAAAAATCCTTTCAATTAACATTTGTTTCATTTTCCCCTTTTTAATTACAACAATATTTAGGTTTGTTAAAATTATACATACTTTCTTAATTTGAGCTATACCTAACACATTTTTTCCATAGAAAGTTAACTTTGTGGAATGAAATTTTGCTGTGCGCGCAATGTATTAATGATGTAGCCCCTGCATTCAGCAAGGGTTTACTGTATATGTAACGCCTTCAAAGAAATTAAATAACATTTGTTTACGTTAATTTTGTTTAATTATTTTATTTATCAGATATTTAACAAGAATTTCACAAACATTAAGAGAACAATTTAAACTTAATAAATTTTTATTATTATAAAAAAACTACTAAACTTCCTCTATTACCCAACAATACCTAAAAGCAATTTTCTTATCTTCTAACTCCTATTGATAGCCTCTTTATATGATTCATCAAAGTGATCGAAAAGTGAATCATGTAAATAATAAATCATCAAAAGTGATAATCTAAGATGAAGGATGAACAAAAAGGATTAGGCTTTACTTTATTCACTTTGGATGAATCATCAGGAATGAATTATCAAAAGTGAACCATCTAAATAAATCTACTTCAATTTCAATGAATTTTATATGATTATTTTCTGATGAATTCAAGTAAAGTCTATTTTAAGTTGTTGCAATGATTTTTAAATGAAAAACACTACATTCCATTAATTTTATATTAACAACAGGATCACCAGTGTCTCTGGAACATTAAAACAATGGTATCAATATATATGAGGAGAGGCCAAAAAAGTTCTTAGTCTCCTCATGATGCAGATGTATTACATATCTGAAATTTGGTCCTCCAACTCTTCCTTTTTTATATATCCACATCCCAGGGCCACATACTTCTCACACTTGTGAATAGTTGTTTGATTCCATCTTTGTAGAAGTCGGAAGATTTGGAGTCAAACAAGCTCTCCACAATAGTAATGACTTCCTCGTCACCAAAGAAACTTCTTCCCTATAAATGTTTTTTTCATATTTCAAAACAGGAAAAAGTTTGAAGGTGCCAGGTCAGAAGAATACAGGGATGGGGCAAGGTTTCATAGCCATATTTGCATGGAAAAACAACTATTTCTGCAGCTTGGTGTGCAGATGCATTGTCAGCTAGCATATCTTTTGACAGCAAATCATGTCTTTTTTGCTTGTTACTGTTTAATAATTTTTGTAACAAGTTTCTATTGTATACCCCTATTACTATCAACTCTTTTTGAAAGTAATCTATCAATATGATAGCTTTGTTGTCCCAAAACACAGACATGACCTTATTGAACAGCCTCCTCTTGAGTCATCCTGTAGGCTAGGGTCCTATAAGCTAAGTTGTTGGGTCAACATTTGAGTTCTTGTTTCTATTATTTCACAGTCTCATATAATGGTCATTCTTCACCATAACAGCTGACATCTCTTTGTGAATTGTTTGTGCAATTTTCCCTTAAAATGAGGGAACTATATCATGGCTCAATACTCAATTTTGTCCAACATGACATATTCTTCTATCATCATACTTCCAACTTTGGTTAAATAGGATCTCTTAATAATATGCATGTCTTTGTTTGTTTTAAGATAATAACCTATCATTGTTTACAATTCATCATCATCATCATCATTTCTTATTTCATCCACTGCTGTCTAGTCTTTGTTTGTTTTAAGATAATAACCTATCATTGTTTACAATTCATCATCATCATCATTTCTTATTTCATCCACTGCTGTGTCCTTCTTTTGTTTCCAGATGTACTTATCTTGTGCAATCTGTATCAACTGGGAATCAATTACCTTTCTATCATTGTTTACAATTACAGACTCATAGCACATATACAACATGTGTGAGTAAGAACTTTTTGGCCTCTCCTTGTAAAATTAAAGTAGCAGTTCTAAGAAAATGCTATAAAAGAAATCAAGAATTGACTATAAATGATAAATTGTAAATAAAAATAATTCACACACATTATATACATATATAAAATCATAGATAGCAACTAATATTCTGATAAAAATTGAGAAATAGATATCTAGATGCATAGTTTAAAGCTTCAAGTATTACAAGTAACTACTTATTTTAAGATATATCTATGTACAATTATAATATTTCAGTACAATTTCCAGTATTATAGTAGTAGAAAGTTAAATTAAAATTCCAACTTGTACTGATATATCTTGTAATTCCATAGATTTTTCAAGCAACTCTTCAAATTGTACTTCTGACCTTTTTAGATGGTTTTTGAACAGCTACATCTTTTATAGCCCATTCTTTATTATAAATTATATCTTATTCTTTATTATAAATTATAAATTTATTATAAATCCCTTATTATTGAAGCATTGCATTATAATCATAAAGATTCATGGCTTTACTCATAAATGCCATTCTACTCTGATTTTATCAATAAATTTTATGCATTCATTTATAATATATTCAATACCTATATTAATTCCAATATGAACAATCTCATTTGAAATTAATTGACTAATTCACTTTGAAAAAGTATGTAAGCAAAAATTCCTTCAATCATACAATGCATTTATTTTGGATAATGTATCCAAAGTGATCAACTCTATGTATTGAAAATACAATAGAAAAAATTGATAAATATAAGTTATTAGTAATTTGCAAATAAAACAGAATTTTTGAATTTTTTTGCTATTGTAAAACTTTTCTTTTTAAAATTATATTAATCTTATTTGCAAATTTTATGCCAATGAATTTGACAAGGAATATGAAATAGCAAATTAGTAAAGAATCCATAGAAGACTAATCCATCTGTGGAAACTGCTGGTCCAACTGAAAGATTGGATTAATAAGTTAAGTCTGGATTTTCCTGAAAAAAAGATGAGGAATGAGATCAAGAATTAAAGTCTGAATCATTCAAGCAGAAAGCCACTGATTTTCCATGCAGCTACCCAACCAACTCTTCTTTTAAAGATAGTATAATCTAAATTAGTGATCCTCAATATGTGAAAGAAATTTTCAAGAGTGCAGATTTTGGCTTGTACACATCAATACATGTCTGTTATATGGGATGCATACTGATATTATTTATTGATAAAGAGATGCATGCTCTTTTTCTTTACTGATAAAGAGTTGCACAATTAAAAAAGTTTTGAACCTCTAAGCTATATTGCTACATTTTAAAAAATACAAGTTTGAAATAAAAAAAAACATCATAAGTTAAAAAAATTTTTTGTTAAAAGCTATTATTTCTTTATCAGAATATTTCATTGCTGTAATCATTAAAATTTTGTAGTCATTTCTTTAATTCAATCACTTTTATATGATGCTGACTATATAAGTTTATTATTATATAAAATTTTGTAATTCTGATTGTATTTTTTTTATTTTATTACAAACATTTTATCATATAGTAGGTAAGGTAGAACCTTATTAGATAATAAAGTTTTCTATAAATTTATATACAGGTTGACATTCAAAAATCTGGCAACCAAAAATCTGGATTATTCAGTATTCCGGCATGAATTTCAGGAGCATATTTCCAAATTTCCCCGCACTGTTGCCATCTGCTATTTAGCTTCTTTTTGAGGGCACAGTACATGTAATGATTAAAATTCTAAAGAAGTACAGTAGTGCAGGTATTTTATTTGGTGGAATTAAAATTCTTACTTTTTTCAATTAAAATTCTGAGGATCTGTTTTGTTTAGTTTTACATGTATTAAAATTGAATTAAAATTCTGTAGAACCATTTGTACTGTCTTTTATTTAGTTGGTGAACAATAAAATTTCGTTTTCTTTTTACTTAATGTTTATTTTTTTACTTTAAAAGACTGTAAATGAGGTAATTTTCTATTAAATATATACAGCACATATAAACCTTCAATTATCTGGCATATTCAAAAATCTGCCACTCCTCAGGTCCCAAGGTTGCTGGATTTTTGAATGTCTACCTGTATATATAATATTAGAAATCAAAATCATTATGCTATAGTTGGGGCCACGTATAAAGACAAGTAAAAGAAAAACTATGCATAAGCACTAACAAAGCAACAAATCACATTGAATACAGAATTAATTAATTGAAATTAATTCAATTAATTAAAATCTGAATGAAATTAATTGGTTCACAAAAATCACAAGATTTTTTTATGATTTATTTGATGCATAACCAAGAATCAATCATTTTCGTATGTGGTTCCAACTAGAATGCATTTAATAAATTGATAAAAAAAAATAATAATTACCATTAATAGAAATAGTTGACAATATTAATTTACTTATAAATGGATCCAATTGAGATAATTTATGTTTTGTAATTCCAGTGGCCAATTGTAAAAAGTTTATCTTTTTTTTATGCAAAAGTATAATTTCTTCTTTCTCCTAAAAAATTGAATTCATAATTATAGATACAATAAAATTTGAAATTAAATATAATAAAGCAAAATAGTATTTAAAGAATTCAAAATAAAATATTTTGAAATATGCAAATTCAATATATTAAAATCCAAATTACTGTTAGAAAATTATATATTCAGCTTCCTCAATGTGCAATACAAAGAATAAATCAACATTTTCATTGCATAAATATTCATATTAAACAAAAAAATGGTTTAGAAAACTGGCAGATGAATCTTTGATATAATGGAATTGTAACTTTTAATTGACAGTAAGATTCTCTAATGATTCAATAAAATCTTTTTTTTTAACAAACAAAATTAAATTATTATTGAGAATAAATCTATACTATTTTCAAATATATCATTACCTTTCAATATAATATCATTGGTTATAATAATAGAAATTGGATAATGAGATTTAACTATTTAATGAAATAGCAATTTAAATACAGTTTATAACAGCTGTTTGAAATATATTGAAATATAATCATCTTCATTCTTGTTGAACAAATAAATAGATATAAATTAGATGTACAATATTTTAAAGTAAACAATATCTTAAAATATGAAAGAACATTAATTCATTAAATAGAATCAAGTATTAGATTAATTTATCAAACTTAAAAAAAATTTTTAAATTCATATTTCTGATACATTTGTCATTTTTTGTTTGCACATAGAATAAGAATAATTTAAACATTTGGATATATTTTATATAAACACCTAACTCTCTTTTTAGTTTTACACAGTAGACTGGTCTGAAAAAATACTATTTAAATGAAAATCATGTAAATCAAAGCTAACATTTGTATAGAAATACCCATTTACTATATAAATGTTAAACTCAATTTTTATGATTTTCATTTGCATATCATCTTTGAGAGCCAGTATACTGTGTAAAAAGAGGATTAGGTATATTTATATTTATGTCATGTACTTCAAATAATGGCAAAGATTCATAGTGGCAAGTAGATGAAATTAAACTTCTTCATCAAGAAAAAACCAGAAAGCCTCAATCTCAACAGACCTCGTAATCAGAAGAAAAAAAAAATATATGCTATACCCTCTATATTAGTAGATGAAGAAGAAGTAATAGAATTCTCAACAACTAACCACAGAAGCAGCAGGAACTTCAACTATAGTTGTATCAACTTCAAGTGCTAAGGAGGAGCAATTGTAATAGGAAAATAATAATAAATTTTTGTTTTGTTAATAATTTTATAGTGTATTTTCAAATTTTTGTTTAGCAATTACAATAAATTATAATATATTATAGTTTAGTGTACAATAAAATAAGTACAGTTGTGTCTCTGTAGTCCAATGCTCTGGAAACTGTTGCATTGCCCACGCGAAATTTTCATGTCACAACTTGTCAATGTGCAACAGAGAAAAATTGACGTAAACAAATTTTTCATGTCACAACTTGTCAATGTGCAACAGAGAGAAATTGACGTAAACAAATTGCCAATCACTA
Source organism: Olivierus martensii (assembly GCA_000484575.1). Lineage (NCBI taxonomy): Eukaryota > Metazoa > Arthropoda > Arachnida > Scorpiones > Buthidae > Olivierus > Olivierus martensii. The sequence continues at coordinate 4,907 of AYEL01070904.1, read as the reverse complement.
TTCGTTCGTTGCACAGGAGTTATAGTTGGACTAATTTTTAAGTTCAGTACACTGTTTACTGAAAAACAGTGTTTTTACTATATCAATGTTTGTTATTTATCTTTACATAATGTCACAAATTGGAAAAAGTGAAAAACAAAAACATAAGGCATTGACTGTGGTCAAAAAGGCAATTAGGAAACTTGACTTGGGAGAAAAGTTTATTGATTTGGCTTCATTTTATAGTATTGGACAAACCATCATTTATGACATTAAAAAAATCGGGATAAAATTGAGGGGTATGTGAAAGATTTGAAAAACGAGCAGTGACAGGAAAGTCTTAATAAACTGAGTGTATTAATTTGTATAATTCCATTTCTTTTCATCAAACATCCAATAATCCAACAAATCTCTGAAATCCAACAAACCCCAGAAAAATATGTTTCGGATTAGGGAGACTCTACTGTATTTCCTATTCATATGTTTATGCACTTCCATATATTGTAAATTCAAATTTCTTAGTTGTATGGAATGTAATTTCCACATAATACATGGTTCAATGGGAAATCAATGTCTGATATAAGTCATTTCAATATAAACTGTGCTTTTTAGGAACATAATTACAATGTATATTGAGAATTCCTTGCATATAATCAGAAAACAAGAATTTAAATAAATAAAAAAATATCTGAATGAATGATGCAGAGTATAACTTTAAGTGAAAAAACTTAATTTATTAAAAAATTAAAGCTGAAAGTACTTTAATTTTTTAATAAATTAAGTTTTTTCACTTAAAGTTGTGCTGTGCACCATTCATTTAGATATTGAAACTACAAATGAAATGTCAGTAAACGGTAACAAAAAAAATATTAATATTTAAAATTCTTCAAATAAAAGCTATTTAACTGATTTAAATTTATTGAAAAATTTTATTAGTTATTATTCATTTCGTATCTTCAAAATATTTGTTTTAAACTTTCCTTGAGCACAATAAATATCCATATCAAAAAATCACTTAAAAGAATTTAGAAAATTTCTTAAAATTTGTTTTAATTTAAGCATAGAAAAAAGTCTCAGTCTCTGGAACCATTATACAAAATCTGATTACTTTTAAACACAATAAATTACATAAAACAATTAATCAGTATGAGTAATCTAATAAATAAATAATCAAAAATTTCTTGTAATTAATTTTTAGAATTTACAGATAATCTGTAATTTATGTTAAAAAATTTTGAGATGAATATTTTTTAAATTAGCATTATAATTTAGCTAGGGAATGAATAAAATATATTTTTTTTAATCTATTTCCTTTCTTTTTATATATACTGGTAGTTTAAAAATGTTTTTTAGTAATGTAATTTTATAGATTATTATAAGAAAGACTTGCTTTTTCAGAAGTTAATCTTTTAATTATAATAATACAGTAGTACCTCACAATTTGACACTAATCCTTTGCTGAACTAGTGTCAAAATGAGAAACTGTCGAATTTCAGGATAATATTTCCCATATAAGACTATGGAAAATAGATTGATTCATCATCAAATTCTCATCCCACTTTCCTAACAGGTGAGATGAGAGAGATACAATATATTATTTACTTTACATATTTTACTATTGTATAACATACAAATTACAAAATATACTATTTTATACATAATACACCCAATTTATTAGCCCTTTGATGTTGGAATAGTCTTCTTTATCCTGTTCTACCTTTGAATCTGTGAAACGAGTTTCGACTTGCTTTAAATTCCTCAGTTTGATCTGAGGTACATCCTTGAGTTTTCTTCTGCAATTCTTCAAAAATTAATCTAGCCTACTCACAGATCATTACCTGAGTTACTGGATCTCCCTTTATCTGTCTTTATTTACTTCAAGTGAGAAGCAGCTTTTCCATCTCTTCATTGATTAAAGATCTATTCTTGTCAGAAATCTTCATTGTTCAACAGACACTCTAGCATTCATAATCTCTCTCTGTTCAAAAAGTTGCAAAGTTATCCTAGGAATGCCATATTCTTGAATTACATCTATAATTGTTCTACCTTTCTGCATTTTATCTGTAATTTCTTTCTTCTTCTCTAGCCTCAATCAAGTTATCTTCTTTCCTGAATTATTCCTCTTTTCACTTCTCTTTGAACCCATCCCCAAATTTCACCCAAGAAAATAATAATAACTAGATACACAAATTTTTTACTTTCTGAAAAATGCAGAATTGAAAATTAAATCAAATAACACGTTCAAACACCAAAGCAGCCCAACAAGAACTGATAAATAACAAATGACATCATCACACAATTCCAAACAACACATGCAAACACCAAAGCAGCCTAACAAGAACTGATAAATAACAAATGACATCATCACACAATTCTATGCATGCGCATGCACCATCCTGCAAAACTCAACTATCAAATTGAGAAACTGATGAATTGCGGGACATCGAATTGTAAGGTACCACTGTATACAATGAAATGTGCAAATCAGTGATTTTGCTGAAATAAAAATTCATGTTATTTAAAGATGTACTCATCCATTTGAATTTTTACTATAACAGATAGTCTACTCAGTTTCTATCATTATTAGGAAGACTGAATTTTTTATCAATAAATTTTCCTGCAAAATCACATATCTGATAAACACATGATTTCAAACTATAGTTCTTTCAAAATATTTAATCAGACTAAGATCTATTAAACAATATCACTTTTATGATATTATATACTAAATATTTACTTTATGAGTGGCAAATGTATATTGAGAATTTGGTTCTCAAAAGGAAAAAAGTAATAAATAATCTACTGTAAATAAACCATGTTTATAATAAACAGTAATAAATAAAAAACACATACTTTTGATTATTGATTTTTCAGTTTATTGCTAAGAATTTATGTAATAAGTAAACATTTCTTGATATACTTATTGCTTATTCCTTTAAACAATTTACCACTATTTTTCTGGCAAAATATTTATATTTCTTTACATTTTAAAATTACCTTGAATAAGGGACTATGTTAATAAACATTAGTATTCAGTTTCCAATGATCATTAACAACATATAAACAACAGTGATTTTGGGTTACAAACTCATACTTAATTATATATGTAGTCAGATTGCAAAACACACAAAATTTTAAATATATATGCCAGTACTGGATCTAGATATTTTGTCACCTGAGACAACATTAGAAAATGGTGCCTCTTTTCCACTCATGCATATTAATACATAAACATATTTAATGATTTAGAACAGGGAATGTAATGACATCAGATACATAGTCACTAAAAACATACAAAAAACTTTGATTGGGTTGGGAGACAATAAACCTAGACTGAGATTATATATAGTTTTTAATGAAAATAAAGTAGTATCTATGTTAAAAGCAACAATAATAAACAAAGCATATTTGCAATTATGATATTCTGATTGTGATATGCCAATGTGGGAAACATGTTTATTTTGTTTAGATAGCTGTCATTCAATCATGTAAATAATAACAATTTAATTTGCATTGATTTTTCTCTCCTTTAATAAGTATTATGTATTAGAAAAATATACCATTATATCTTTGTAGACCAATTCTAAAGCACAAAATATTATCAAGATAAATATAATTAAGCTTGTATATGAAATTGCAACTGCATTTTTGCACCCTCTCATAATTTTTGCCTTAGGCAACTGCCTTGCTCACTTCACCCTAGATCTAGCACTGATATATATAACCAAGAATGAATTTGTAATCCAAAAATACTTATCTGTATAAGTGCAGACTCAACAGAGCAATAGTGGTAGTTGTCCATGTACAAATATCACTTCCATGTTATATTATAGAAGTGAAAAAGTACTTTTGCAAATAATCACGGAAGTCTGGCCTCTGCATTTCATGTGAAGCATTTGGCAGATAATCTGAGATTGATTAGAAGTTAGTTACTTCTCCTATTGGAGGTTCAGTTAGACAAGCAATAGCTTTTATTTTAAATCCTACTTTACAGAAATCTATAAAATTAATTAAGAATTGTTACAAAGGCACTTTCACCTTAGAAGACATCTTCATTTGATGGTGATTGCAGATAATTGCAATTAAATATGTCAAGATAGAGATGAAACTCATACCTACATAATGAGCCTTTATGATTAAAGTTTGATCTTTTGATAATGCATTATCCTGTGCCAAATAATCTTTCTATAGTCCAGTTAAGACAAATTTCTCTAAGACAGGAGCAACTTCTGGTAAGATAATTCTGTTACGGTATATAACAGATCATTAAATGGTTACGATACTTAGAGAAATTTTATTATTTTCCCTATTCAAATTTACTGTATTACACAAGTTTAATTTATGTTAAAAGGAAAGGATATATAATACATATAATTTGAAAAAATGTTATGCAGTTTATCATAATATCTTTTACCTTTCCTATCCACGTAACCTTTTGCCATGATTTTTTTCTTTTAATTCGTGTTGAACTAATGACACTTAAGTCAACTTGCATATTTCAATTACTGCCGAAAATAAGTTTTGTTTCTTTTAAATTAAATATACTTCATATCAACAGGACATATGATTCTTTTTATTATAGATGAACATATAAAAATATCAATAATAAACTTCTCAATGTTCAATTGAAAATTTCATTTATTACAAACTCATTTTTAATCGAACAATATTATAGAAACAAGATTCTTTTCACATGTTCCTTGTGAATCAAACATTCAAATGTAAACAATAAACTAACACGTGATGCATATCTTAGTTGTTATTGGTTACATTTCTTTTTTATCTGCACAATGTACTGTATTTCAAAAATTCAGCATTTTATAGGAACTTTCAAAATTATCCATAAATATAAAATAATCGAACCTAACTTTAAATTATTTTAAATAAAATATTTTAAGTAATAATAAATTTAAAAACAGTATAAATGT
>AYEL01070902.1:0-46877 GCA_000484575.1 Olivierus martensii | reverse complement strand
AATTTAATAATAATAATAATAATAATAATAATAATAATAAAAACATTGATTAAAGCAAATTACAGTGGATAATTGATCAATGATAAAATAGTTTCTTAGCAAAATGAAAAAGTTACATGTCCTTTGTTAAATTGAAAATTCATTAACTAAGTCAAATATCATAAATCAAAGGATATTTATATTTGCATCACTGACTACAAAATCAGGGCAGAAATTCTACTTTGGAAATAATTTTATATTGTGGTTGTTTCCATGAAAGAAGAGAAAATTATATAAAAATCTTGAGTATAACTTTACTCATGATTAAGTAACCTATTAAAATATAAGAAACTTAAACTTTATTAACCAAATCTCAAGAGAATTATTCTAAATGAACTTAATATTTGTGAGGAAGTTAATTCTGACCTGTCCTATTTTATTTTATTATGCACTTTATTATTTAGCGTTATTTTCTTAATTATTTTATACGCACTCTTTTCTTATTTATCGTTATTTTCATTATTATCTAACGTATTATATTTTAGTTTAAAGTTGACTTACTTCCACATTCCCAGTCATAGTAGTTAGCTATCACATATTATGGAATTGGAAACCGTCCTCCGGAAGAGCTGTCCTGGGTAATGACATCATCATCTAATCTAAATAAGTTTTACCACTGATCCGACATGAGAAAATAAGAATGATCCCGTATCGATGTTTACCACTGGTCCGATATGAGAATGTAAGAATGATCTCATATTGATGTTCTGTTCAATTAAATTGTAAAGAGGATGACATGAATGAATAACTCTGTAAGCAAATAAATTTAAACTTGTTACGTGTAGATGACATGAATTGAATAACTCTGTAAGCAAATAAATTTAAACTTGTTATGTGTATTTATGTAAATGAAGCAACACAGGACTGTATGTCACTTGATATAAAAGTCGACGCTACCAACGACTCAGCGAGCTGTTATATCGCGTTACTTTCCCTAAATTGTTGCAATTTTAATTTAAGTATGGTTTTATATTCCTTCTTCACTTTTAAAAAAGTGGATTCTGTTTGCTAAGTTGGAATAAACTCAATGCTTCTTGTTTGCAATTTCTGCATTCCCAATCAAACCAGGGTTTGTGCCAGTTTTTTCTTATTGGTTTGTTGGTGAATTCTGAACATGGCAATACCAGAACTTCACAGAAATTGTACAACACAGTGTTATGAAATTCATAACACTGTGTTGACAGGCTGTAATGAAGTGATTGGTGAAGATGTCCTTGGCTTTTGATATTTTATTTTTATCTGAAATGTCATTGAGTATGTTTTTTTAGGTATGTAGTTCTATATCTTTGATTGATGTTGCAATAACTATGAAGTTTGAAGTCAGAACACTGTAGCACTTGATTGTCCCGAAGCATAGTATTTTCCAACACAATGACAATATCATCATAGAGCAAATTTATACATGAATAGAAAAATATATTAGTAATTAAAGATAACACTCGTTAAGAATAATAATCAAATCATTGTTTTATATCATTATATACATTTATCATAATTGCAAAAATTTTTGAAAAATATAATAATTAAATAAGAACTATGTTTGTCATTAATGTATAACAATACAGTTTTGTCTAATTATAAAATAAGTGATATACAGAAGCATATTTTGATATGAAAATATAATTGACACAATCGGTGAAGACAATAAGCAAGAAAAATTACAAATACAATCAAATGAATATGATTAAATTAATGATAGAACATCAGCATAACAATTTTTTTTATAAAACAATTTGAGAACTGGGTATTCAGGAAAATTTTTTTAAGATATTAATTAGATAACATAAATTATTTTATAGAATAACATACAAGCATTGATTTAATCAAATTATAATAAATTCATCTATTAATAATTTAATGATTTCTTTGTAAAAGCAAAAATTATTTTTGCAAATAAAAGAGCAAATATAAGTTAGCACAATTTGCTAACACTAAAATTCATAAAATGAAAAAATCTTTACAATAAATTAATAAATTTGAAAAATAGAGGCAGAGATGAGAAATTCCTGATTTGATATTTGAAGATATTTAATACATGAAAATGATTCATATTTAATCTATGATTCATAAAGATATTTTCATTTTTCTTTTGTTCTATTTTAAATCTATATTTATTTTAATTTGTTACAAATACTTTGAAATTCAACTTTTATGAATCTTTCAGTTCATTTGTGAAGAATTGACACAAATTTGACTGTCTTTAAAATTCTTTCTTATATTATTTTTATGAATATTATGTAGTAAACTTTATGAATTTGAATTTTAAGGGATCATTTTAAAATTTTGAATTATCCAATGTTTGAATTATTGGAAATATGAAATAAATAAAATATATGAAGCATTATATATTATTGCAACTAAGAAACCAAAAAGTACAAAATTTATTAAATAAAGGGTTACATTAAAATAAATTATTTGGTGTGAAAAACTCATCTATTTTTGGATATTTTTATCTTTTGTTTGTAAGTGATTTTTTTTATTTAGGCTGTTTTTCAATTTTTACCATATGTCTGTATGACACAATGCTTGCACGTTTGCAGGCTTGCATTCAAAATTCTGGAGGTTACACTCATTAATAGCCTACTAATGCAACTAGCATGCACGTTTGCAGCCTTGCATTCAAAATTCTGGAGGTTACACCGGCTGATAACGAACAGCATTTCACATTTGAAATGCATTTTCTTGATTTAATGCAACAGCATTTCACAATTGAAATGCATTTACTTGAGCTTAAAATTACCTGTAGCATTTCACATTTGAAATGCATTTTCTTGAGCTTAAATTAACCTGTCATCTATTTCACATTTGAAATGCATTTTCTTGAGCTTAAATTAACCTGTGATCATTGAAAATTTAAGTAATTAAACCATGTCAACTACACAATGCATTGTCCAAATTTCATTACTCTACAATAATTTTTTCTTGGTGTTGACATTACTCTACAATAATTTTTTCTTGGTGTTGGGATTTTTTTTTCCGTTAGTTACTCACAATAATTTTTTCTTGGTGTTGGGATTTTTTTTTTCCGTCAGTGAATCAATTAAACATGTTAACTACACAAATGCATTGTCCAAATTTCATATACTCTACAATAATTTTTTCTTGGTGTTGGGATTTTTTTTCCGTCAGTTATATACTACAATAATTTTTTCTTGGTGTTGGGATTTTTTTTTCCGTCAGTGTATAACAATAATTTTTTCTTGGTGTTGGGATTTTTTTTTCCGTCAGTGTATTAATTCACCCGTCATTATACCGACTGCGACTCTCCCTTTGGCGTTTGGACTCATCCACCTTATCTAGGCGCGGGTTTCGTGGATGGACAATATTAATTTATTATTATTCGTTATATTGATGGTTGTATTTATATAAATCATTTTTGATATTTTTTATTGAAATTGTTATTTTGTGTTGTTAATTTTTTGTTATGAAAAAAAGTGTTTTTAATTTTTTTTATTAATTTATCAGAAGTATGCGATTTTTGTAATTTTTATATTAATAAATACATTAAAAGATAGATCGAAAACATTTTATTGACTCATAACTAAATAAATAAGAGAATGATGTTCTCACGAAAGTATTAAGCGCTTTTTTTTTAATTTTTATTTTGACACGTCCCGCATCCCAACATAAAACATCTGGTCACTTTAGATATAGAGCAGCGGTTCCCAAAGTTTTGCCTAGGTGGGCCAAATTGTAAATTCCAAAATAATTGACCGGCCAAAAAAGTGTTATGGAAAAATACGTTCAAATCGATAAAAAGTTAGACACAAGGGAAAGATTTATGCCAATTTTATAACATAATCGTTCTTTATTTTTGACAGTAATTCTTTTTATTACAAACTGTTTAAAATAATAGTTCAAAAATAATTAAACAAAAATAACTAAATAATTTCAAATAAAAAAAAGAAATTCAAAATAAAATAATTAAAAAATAAAATAATTTAAAAAGAAAATAATAATAAATTCATCAATCTGAAGTGTGTGACTTGTGTAGTTATTGTTTTCTTTCAATAATATCATTGGGGCTTGGTTCTAAATCGGACGAATGTATTCTTAATACTGTTCATAAATGTTCATCAGTTGATTTTGATCTCAATTTGGACTTATTAATACTCACGATTGAGAAAGCTTTTTCGCATATATAGTGCTTCCAAATAATGAAAACATATTTAGAAGCACTTACACATGTATTTTTTTAACTGAACAATTTTTAATTATATGATAAAATTTATTTATTTTTTGTAAAAATGTAAATTATCTCTATGAATTCAAGATCGCGGATGATCTGACATCGCGGCCGCATTTCTAGGATTTGCGGACCGCACTTTGGAAACCCCTGGTATAGAGCAAATGATAGTTCAGACTTCTTCAGAGTAAAGTGGCTGAAAATATCATCATCATATCCATGTGATTGTAATAGAATGAGCAGTACTCAAAATAACAGTAAACCATCGATGTATATACATCAATGCAGTAAACATACCACTGATCAAATGATGCCATGCATAACAGCTTTTTTTGTATTATGTTTTTTCACTCAAGTAAACTAAATGAAGCTAAATTTGTTAGATGTTCATGAAAATCATTTTTTTCAGAACCAGTAAAATGATTTTTAGTTTTATTAAATTACTAGAATTCCGTCCCTGGACTTTCGGCCATCAATCCCGTAGTGGCTGTGCCCTTTGTTTTCTGATCTACGGATGGGTAGTTGCCTGAACTTCAACCATCTGGTTATTCTCCATATATTTTTGTCAACAGATGACGCCACTTTCTATTCTGGAAGAATACTAAGTGGAGGGGCGAAACAAGCCCTTCCACAGGCTGCCCAGCCCTGCGGAGGGATCAGCCGGATGGTGAAGGACGGGGATCGACGGGCCGGGCCCAGACCCCATGATAAATATTTTCAAGGGGTGGGATCCAAGACTCGAATCCGGGTCCTCCAGAGTGGAAAGCCGAAGCGTTTCCACGCGGCCAATCCGGCCGACTATCCGGCTACTTACTTCTCCATATTTGAAACATTTTATAGGAGGAAAGAGTTTTTTTTTTATTTTTGCTTACTAATAACAACTCTGGAAATATTTATCGAAAAATAAGGATTAAGCTTGAGAAAGGCTGTTTAAGAGTGAGTTCAGAAAAATGCTCTAAGAAGTCTCTATTGGAGAAGAACTGGTGATTTCTTGCCCATCCGTTCAACAAATCACGTTATTTCGCGATCTCCACGGGTCGTGATGTCATTCATTAGCTTCTCCATCAAAGACTTCTCAGAGCATTTTCTTAACTCACTCTAAATAGAAATCACAAACCGCCTATTGCAAAAAATGTCAGAGTTAAATATGGCGTAAACTGTGAGGATCGTTAATTTTAATTCATCAAGGCATTAAGCTTTTAATTTTAAATAGCATTTTAAATCAAATAAATAATTTAAGATCAATAATAAAAATAATTTAATAAAATAATAAAAATGTTACTTTTTTAAAATAATCGAACCGCTAAAGGATATCGCCATCTATCAAGAACATCATATAAAATATTAAAAATATGTACAGGTATCCCTCGCTATATACGATCTCACTATTTTTTTTCCTTTCTACGCACCTTTCCAATCTGACAACTTATCAAGGAGCAGAACCAGTTCCAACCACGGACTGCACCCGTGGAGGGGGCCGGGTGGTGAAGTGATTGTGATCGTTGGACCGGGCCCACACCTCGAAAAACTTTTCAAGAGATGACAGACCCGGGACGTGAATCGGAGATCTCCTGTGTGGCACGCCAATGCGTTATCACTCGGGCATCGAGCCGCCCGCTAATTTATGATGTCACGATGACGAACAATACGTACCATCAAGATGACGCCACCATCTCGATAATGTGACGTCATCGTAGCCTCTACGCTGTTTAAATTAGCATTAAAATTGGGCACAAAATCAATGAGTTCAAAATGCTAAATAAATTAAAATTAAATGATATCTTTAGAAAGTAAGCAATTTTAATTCTTTTTCAAACTTTTTGTTTTAACTTATGAAAAATTTGAATATCTTGGACCAAATTTTTAAAATAAATCTGCTTCTACATTTATTGCCGCTTCAAAAGCAAAGCTATCTGATGTTAGGTTAGGTAGGTTAAACCTCCATATCACACGAGGGATATACTATATCTGGCGGCGGCCACTTATAGCGCCCATCACACGTTGGCCAACGCCAATGATGGAGTCAACCGGATGGTTGAAGAATGGGGTTCAACGGGCAGGGTCCGGATCTCTCCTGAAAAACTGGGAGTTGTGGGACCCGGATCCTCCGCGGTTTTGCGTCGGACGGATGGCCGACACAAAGCCATCTGAACACAGTATAAATAGTGAGAACAGAATATGCCAGGGTGGGCAATTATTTTCTGCCGAGGGCCGGATTAACAATTTTCAGGATGAAGCGGGCCGTATAAAAATTGAATGTACCTAAGGCCGAATTTAACCTTATGGCACCATTTTATAATTATGTAATGAAATTTTGATGATAACATTAGCTAATCTATTAATAATTAATAATCTACTTTTGACATAAAATGACATAAATGATGATAAAATCAAGTTCAAGCAAGATTGATTCTTGCACAAACATATTCCTCTCACCATCATACAGGACAAGACGTGTGCAGATAAATTGGTGGCGCCAATTTATCTGCACACGTTCTTATCAATATCGCTATCGTGTGTAGCCACTTTTGTGATACAGAAAAAATATATTCGTGTATCAATATTATTTTCAAAATATACTTTTCTTGTGTTATTTTCTTAGTTTTTGTTTGTTTGCAAAGAGTTCAAAAGCATCCTTGGAAACTTTTTTATTATTTTTATTATTTTTATTTTTTATTTTTCTTATTAGAAACATTAGAAAATAATTCGTCCTACGAATGAAGTCAGATAATTTTCTTTAAAACAACATAAATATTTTATCAAATGGTTGATTCTAACAACCTATTACATCAGAATGTCACAAAATATTAGGTACCTATACACACAGAGTAGTATATACTACTCTGTGCCTATATAATTAATTTTGTAAAAACAAACTTACAACTTAATGTGAATGATGAAATTTACTATATTCGTGATTAATTATATCATCAAAATTTGGAGTAACTAGGTAGTGTACATGTACACTAACCAAGGATCCATTATTTTGCACTACAGAATATCCATTATTTTATTTTTTCTTTTCGAGTAGAATTTTACAAATATGGGCCTTCAAATTGTAATTTATTCTATTTTATGTGGCGGGCCGTATAAGATGCCTTCGCGGACCGCCTTTTGCTCATACCCTGGAATATGCCGAAGATATACGAGACGTTTAGACCAAAAACACACGAGATATTTTTTGTTGACTCGGCAGTCGAGTTGACGCACTTTTCCAACTATACACGATGCAGCGAACTGGATTAAACAAGTTTTGTTGTTTAATTGATTGCTGCTTTATTCTTGTTTAAATAAAGCTCTAATTAACACTTTTGTAAGTGTTTTAAGTCTAATAAATTTATATTTATTATTATTTAACTTATTTAATTTATTAGTATAAAGTCTCTAACATTGTTTTGTTGTTCTTAGATCTAACACTTAATTGGTACTTCTAGTTGTAAGTTTCGGTTTCCGTTATTTAACTTATTTAATTTATTAGTATAAAGTCTCTAACATTGTTTTGTTGTTCTTAGATTTAACACTTAATTGGTACTTCTAGTTGTAAGTTTCGGTTTCCGGTTTTTTTTTTTGTTAACGTAGTTGTTGTTAGATTGTTTTGAAGTTAATTATTTTTAAGTTAGAGTTTAGTGAAAGACCTGAGCTCAGGCCGAACTCTGGATTGCATAGTCATTAGAACCATTAGGTTTAGTTTATACTAATTTATTGATATTTGTTAAAATTCGTGACTTTGATTATTTGCCAAATTTTATTCCTTGATATGTTTAATGAACATTTTAATCATTTGAAATAATTTAAACTAATTTAAAATAATTAATAAATATTCTAATTATGAAATGGCACTAAAATTAAATTTAAATTATTTCAAATGATTAAAATGTCCATTAAACTTATCAAGGGATAAAATTTGACAAGTATTAGATTCACTTATTAATATATAAGAAACTTATCTAAATACACTAGTGTCTAATTAATGTGAGTACTGTATTAACCAATGAATATCATATGGAAAAAATCAAAATTGCTAAAAAAGAATATCATTGACTAAATAATCAGGGCAATTTTTCTACTTTGGAAATAAGTAATTTGTATTGGTGATTGCTTCCATGAAAGGGGAAAGAAATAAAACTGCATACTTATAATGTTACAGGTTAAAGTTACTATATTTAGTTGTATTTTAAATTATACCAAATGTTATCAATGCTTATCCTGGAATTTGAGTTTATAATGTTGATTATATGAATAATTTCCTTGTTAGAGAAAAACATTTTTTTTTTGGAATTATTATTTCTTTAGTAAAATTAATATATTTGAAATCAGGAAATTTAATATAATGATAGATCCATATATGAGCAAAAAAAATCTCATATTAACATAGCAAAATATCAGTAAGCTCAGTTTCTCTGCTATTTTGGGCTTTGTGATATTTTGCTATATTAATTATTATAAAAGCAGATATAGTTCATGTTCTGCATATAACATAAAATTACATATAAATTGTATATAGTATTATGAGGAATTTTCTTTTTTCCTGAATAAGAGCCAATTAAATTTTTTATACTATTACTTCCAATTACTATATCTTGTACTTTTATTTCAAAGATAAATCAAAGATATGGTCTATGTTATATCAGCTTCAACAAGACATGAACTGAATATATTATATCAAAATTAACAACATCAAATTCAAATTCAAACTATAAAGAATTCTACATATAAAACAAAAATAACCTGTTATTTAGAACTTTAAAAACTTAAGAAAATATATATACAAACACTTTTGGAATCCATCATTTTCAGATACAATATGTATTAAATTTTGGTGTAAGTATTTTTTAATAAACTTGTGGACATGATTTTATTCATCGACATTGTGAAACTTGTATTACCATAAGATAATCATACATTATATAATACCTGCTGTTTTATAACAATATAATTACTTAGCTGATTTTAGACATTGTGAAACTTGTATTACCATAAGATAATCATACATTATATAATACCTGCTGTTTTTTAACAATATAATTACTTAGCTGATTTTAATTATTTAAACATAAATAATAAATTTTTTATTTAAACTTTTATTACAATATCTACTTGATTTACATAAATTTGATTTTACATAAAATATTTTCCATAACATTTTATTTTTTATTCAGATATGAAGTTTTAAAAATTTAAACTAAATTTAAACTTAGACTTTGAAGTTTTAAATGCATTTGTAACTATAAGTATAGTAGATATCTATGCTTTATATTACTTATTTTATTTATATTTAATATATTTGTTGAAAGAGAATTACAGAGTGACAACCATGGCAAGAGAAAAGACATCCTACAGGCAATACAATGGAGAGATAACAGCATAAGAAAAGCAATTGGTTCCTATTGGATGCAGATTGCACAAGATAGATACATATGGAAACAAAAGAAGGAGTATATATACCTAGCAGTGGATGAAATGGAAATTATGATGATGCTTATTAATCTTAAATATTTTATTATTGATATCATATTGTTCTGGGTGGCATTATCTCCCTTTCTATCAGAGAAGAATAAGGCATTAAAATATTGTACAGTTTGTAATAATTATAGTCTCCTATGGTAATTATAACTTGTACAACATTATAATGGATTTTTTAGTTCAGAATTTTTAAAAAAAATTATTTTCTGACTTACATAAACTTCAGCCCACTTATCTGCATAAACTGGGAAATTCAATTTTATTTTTAAACTGAAAATAAAATCATAACAATTGTAAATGGTTCTTAAATAAGTTTTTGCTTCATTTTCAAATATGCTAACATAATACACTTAGATTTCATATTATGCATTAGGTGGTTCCCAGAAATGATAGTAAACTGAAAATGCAAAAATGAAAACTTTTTAACATGTATTTCAATGGAGAGTGCTCTAGAAAATTCATGAATTTATCTAGATTACACTTATCTAACCCATAAGAGATCAGACACCATCAACCAAAACCATTGCAAACTATACTCTGTTAAGAATTTTCCCTCAGTATAAACCAAATCAGGGCCAGATATGAGCCAATTGGACTGAATGCACCCAATCAGGCCTTGCACTTGAGGGGGGCCCTATGCTTGAGGCAAAATGAAATCATAAAAAGCCTAATAAATGAAGAATAATGATTTAGATTTACTCTTATGGCTGGGCTTTTACACTCCAGTCATTGAACATCTAATTTTTAAAGATTCACAAAAAGATTTCTTGGAAAAATTGAATGTGACAAATCAATTTTATTTTATATCTTTTGGAACATGTGGAAACAAATTTTCTATTTATTGCTATTATTAAACAAAATAAATCTATGTAATTATCTAAAACACATTGATAACATTGATTTTTGTATGTTTGAATAGAAACAATTGATAATGTATATATGCATCCATAGTCCTCACTGATAGCTTTGGTTGTATGCATTTATGCATCCATAGCAATTAAAAAATACATATTTATTTATAAACATTACTTATTTTATTTATACATATAAACCATATTTTGAGAGGTCAATTGGGTTCCACACTAACTGAATCTGTCATTGCTCAAATAGATGTCTTTTTTTAACTACTGTTGTTTCAACTCAGGCTAAAATATGATAGAACTGCAAAGCAAAGACATAAAAAAGGTGAAAATGTATTAACACACTACACTATATATAGCATAAATATCTATTGTATTTGCTGGTTACAGTGCAGACATGTTAATTTACAATATTTAATAATTACACAATAGTATGGTGAGGAAACTTATTATTTTGATGCTAAGAAAAAAGTATTGATATTAAACCATTATTATTTCTTTTGTTTGATGTTTTTTTAGGATTCTGATCATCTGAGCCTTTATCTTATAGGTAACATACTTGAGTGATCATGGCTCAATTCATATTTTATTTTGTGATTTTTGTGTAGAAATCAATACATTTACAAATTTTGTATTTATGTAAGGCCCGTGGAGAGATTGTGGCATCAGGATATATTTTGATAGCCAAAATGTAAATATGTGGCGCTTTTGTGAGTAAGGATGGACAGGAGGAAATCTCCAGTGACGCAGTGACTGACAACATGGTTTATAAACAAACCTAAATCTTTTATTGAAAGGGAGAGAGATCTCTCTACAAATGATGCTAGGCCTATTGCATAGAGCAGCACATCCAAATGCAGCCAGAGGATAAATACCTTGAATTTTGACAAAGTCTCTAGTATTCCAATTGTTGAAATGTTCTTTTGATTAGGATAAATACCTTGAATTTTGACAAAGTCTCTAGTATTCCAATTGTTGAAATGTTCTTTGGATTACACACACACACACACACAGTGTTACAGTTCTTTTGTCCTTTTCTTCTTTTTATTAAGATTTCTTTTTGATTTCTTCCCAGCTCCTTTCAATACACACACATACACAACACCTTTATGGATTCTTTTCCCTGATTGCCTAATCTCCCTTCTCTCCCCTCTCTTTTTGTACTCGTATTTTGTTTTTATAAAGTTTAATATTTCATTTACATTATTACATTCTTAGTGACACCTGCACACAATTTGATCTAGCTTCATTGCCATTATATCTCGTGTTTTCATCGAGATTTAGGTTTTATGGATTCTTTTCCCTGATTGCCTAATCTCCCTTCTCTCCCCTCTCTTTTTGTACTCATATTTTGTTTTTATAAAGTTTAATATTTCATTTACATTATTACATTCTTAGTGACACCTGCACACAATTTGATCTAGCTTCATTGCCATTATATCTCGTGTTTTCATCGAGATTTAGGTATGCATATCATTTAATCGTGTTTTCATCGATGAAAACACGATTAAATGATATGCATTAGTCGTTTGTTTATCCTTGTTATAATTTAACATCTTTCGCTGTATATTTGTCTTTTTTTACAATTTATATACAGCTATTTCCTTTATTTATAATTTTATATAATCTATCTCCCTTTTTATTGGGAGAAGTTTCAGCAACGAGTGACAAACTCCATCTATCACAACTTTACATTTTGTCTTCTTTTTGATTTATCAACTTACATAATTGATGGCTTACACAAATGAAATAAAAATGCAAAATACATCATCATAAAATCACGATTCTCCACAGTTATCTTGTGACTAAAGTATTGTATTTATCATCTGCAAAGCAAACTGAATTTTGTTTTTTCCAAATCACATATCTATGAAAATTTTCATGTATCTTTGAGAGATTCAATATATTTTTTAAGCATGTATATCCAAGAAAACACAAATGAAGTGCACAAAATAAGAATTAGGTGTATATATACAGCAATACCTCACATAGTCTGGTTAAATGGTTCCTCTTTCTTACTGAACTAATTGAAACTAGACTGTTTGAGATACGTAATCTATGGAAAAAATTACAACTGGTTCCAAGAAATTTTCGGCTAGGCTGGTAAGCGATAGGGTGAATTTTTTGTAGCTAGCAACAAAAGTCAATTTTAAACTTACAGATTTTCGTTGAATTGGCCAGACTGACAAAGTGATTGCGACCAATCGCTAAGCGCTTGAACGACTCACTCAGAATTCAAACGAGTTTGATTTTGAGCGACAGAGGCAACAAGTCTGTTCTCGTGGAACTTAATAATGAATTCCAGTGGCATTAATAGAGAACTTTTGATTTCAAAGGTTCAAAGCAGACCTGAATTGTGGCAAGACACACACACAGTTACAATTTGGCATTGAACTAGACTCACATTTTCTTTTAGCATTCATGATTGTTAATAAAACATTTAAATCACAAAACAATCAAATGTGGAATTTAATTAAAAAATTATACAAATGATTGAATAATTCACATATGTACTTGAGAGGCAGGCACTATAACATTTGTTATAGTGCCTGCCTCTCAAGTACATATGTAAAATTTGTAAGATAAATTTGGCAACATTGGAGCTGTCTGTCTCAGCTTGTCAAATAGTGGTGATTTGAGTCATATATAGGTAATAAGTACAAGCGAATTTACATTTCGTATTTATTCTAAAAAATAAAGTAAATAAAAAAATTTTATTAACAATTAATTAACAATCCGGACTATGAGAGGTATTGAGGTATATTATAAGAAGGTACCTATGTAAGAAGAAAACTATATATATATATGGGGTTCAGAAAAGTGGCCCTTCGCATTTCGCCTCGCACATTTAATCCCCAACATGTTTTGCCCCCAGAACATTTCGCTCCCTGCAGATAATGAATAGGCTACAAAATGTAAATAATACACAAATTTTTTAATAATTCTAATTTATTTTGTTTTAATATAATAAATGCACATTATTATTATTTAAAACTCAAAGTTGTATGTAATGTCTCTAAGGTAATCATAAGCTAGTTCAGAGTTTGTTTTATTTTAACAAATGAAGCTCCATTCTCTTGACATCTTATAAATTCGAAAATTTAAAAAAAATTAAAATAAAAATTTTTAAAAAGAAGAAAAAAACATAAATAAATTTTATTAAAAATATGACAATAGTTTAATAAATTTCTGTCACTTTTCGCCTAATTAAATAATTTACTTACTTAATTAAAATTTACATATTACAGTGGACTCGCATTTTCATGAATTCCAGTTTATGAACTTTTAATTGGTCTCAAAAAGTCCCTAATGTTAATTAATGCCATTCCCATTTACGAACTTTCGATTTTATGAATTCTTTTGAGGGTCTGTACAAGTTCATAAAATCAAGAGTCCACTGTACTGAGTTTTTATTGATAGTTTTTTTTTAAATATTATCCAATTTTCTTCATTCATACTTTATTTTATTCAGACTTGCCAATATCAAAAAATACCAAACATTTCATTGAATGGCTATGATTTCATATAAAAATTTATGTTTTCTCCGATGTCGTATAATCAATGAAAAGTTATAAAAGAAATAAAATTCAGAAAAAATTTCAATGAAAATTAAGCGAGATTTTCCTATTTTAATTTTTGCTAATTAATTAAGTTTAATTTGTAAACAATCACAGACTAATAACATCAAATCTCTACTAAAGGGGCTGGAACTTCAATAAAAATTCAGTTACATTTTCATTTTGAATCCTATTCATTATCTATAGGGGGCGAAATGTTCTGAGGGTGAAATGCGCTGAGGACGAAAAGTGTTAGGAACGAAATGTGGGAGGCAAAATGTGAGGGATCACTTTTCCATAAACCACACACACACACACACACACACACACACAACACACAACACACAACACAACACAAACAACACAACCACACAAAGACCTATTTTTTTTAACAAATAAAAATAAATATATATATATATTTGTTTGTTAAAAAAAAGGTCTTTATCTTTTGCTCAAATTTTTCTCTATTTCATTTTCAAAACATCCTATATAAACTAACAGCAAAATTTATCTCTATTTATTAGATATATTATAACAATTACATTGAAATAAATTAATTATACATTCATACCCCAAGAAAGGTCATGATAGAATTTCAAGAAAGCCATATTTCTTTCAATATCAACATTACTCCATGGTTCTTCCATTTCCACAACTGAATTTCTTTTTGCTACAATTATTTAAAAGTAAAAAATAAAATAAGAAAATATTTAAAAATATGCTACAAATTTCATTTTAATATTAATAAATATTTTATTTAGATAATGATTTATTTTTTATGCTTATATATATATAGAATTTAGAATAATTTTAATCATTTTTGTACTTAAAATAATTATAAATTCATTACGAGTATTATAGCACAAATTAAAAGTGGAAAAGTTCTTTATTATAACTGAAGATCTTTCAGCTTCACTAAGCCATATTCAGCATAATACAGAAACAAATAAATATTTGAATATTATACAAATATTTGTATAATATTCGAATATTTATTTGTTTCTGTAGTATGCTGAAGATGGCTTAGAGAAGCTGAAATTTCTTCAGTTATAATAAAGAACTTTTCCACTTTTAATTCGTGCTGTAATACTCGTAATTAAACAAGAAGTGGGATGAATATATGCAATGACTATAAATTCATTATTTTATTTAAAAATCATTAAATTTCAATTTTAATATCACTGGCTTTATTTATCCCTGTGATAGTCTTCTAAGTTTCTGCCTGTTGATATATTCTTCTTGGCAATCAAGATCAAGTTATATATTGGGATACAAAAGACTCCCAGTTTCTTTTCTTTGTCATATTTTCTGCTTATGTTTTTAAGTCTCTTATAAAGGCTTGAATGTCTTCTTGTTGCAATTTTGGCATTAGCTTTCTTGACAGTCTTTCTTATAATGTTGAGGTTTGAGATACCATGTGGAAATTTGATAGACAATATGCATCTCATGTTCTCAACTGATGTACATAGGATCAATATTAATCTTTCTTTCAGATTCATCATAAATCTTTTTCATAAATTTATAGATATATCCATGCTATTTTCCCACTGGAATAATATTTTTAAATTCAGCACATTTGCTAGAATTGGTTGAACTGTGAGTAAAGATTTTACAGAAAAAGGTACAGAAAACAGATTTTTTAAACTTCATAGGATCATAAGACAAAACTGGAATTAAAGCAGGTTTTTACTCTTTGACTTTGATAACCCTATAGTAGAGCAATCTGTGTTACAAAATCTTTGTGATCTTATATGTTAAAATTCATTTTTCTGCTATGAAGGGAAATTCTATATCGGCAGCTCTATGTCTTATGATTGAATCCACCATTCTACAACATTTCTAAGAGTCAATAAAAATCTATTTACATTATATTGATATATACATCATGCAGACAGAGCAAGACCATTCCCAAAAGTAGTGCTGAACATCAAATATCGATGTTTAGAGATCGATGTCTTGGTATTAATATTCAATGTTTTGGCATTGATATTTGATGTTTTTTTCTGTTTATATAGTAGAATTATATATTTGTTAAATAATATATAGTAGTTATGTAGTATAGTAGTTATGCAATAGTTAAGTAATATATATAGTAGTTACATAGTAGAATTATTGATATTTGTTAAGTAATATTAAGTAATATTTTTTTAAACGGAATTTTTTATAATTGATGATGATTTTACTGATTTTTTTAGTTTTGCATTAAGAAAACCCATCGGAAAATTGAACAATTCATCTGGCAATACTGATTTAGTATTTAGGTTTGTCACATGAGACACTTTATCATCATCATTTAATTAATATTCGAACCACTTTCAGTTTCTTTTTTTATTTCAAAGTATTTATACCTTTGCAGCTCAGTATGCCTCTGAAAAACCTTGTGGCAACATTTTGCAAAAAATAACAATAATTCTGCAACTTGCATATATTGTTCAAAAGAATTGAAAACTAGTGGTGATAGATTCCTTCTCTATAAACAATTAAAGGACTAATTTCCAATAAATATATTAATATGGTATTATCCATAGTCAAACAGCAGCTCAAACAGAAATTTTGCTCATTGACAACTGATATATGGACAAACATCCAGAATAGCAGTTACATTAGCTTGATTGTTCACTTTATAGATGAAGAAAATAAACTATGCAATGTAGCATTAGATGTTTTTACATTGGAAGAATGGCATGCTAGCAAGTATCTAGCTAATAAACTAAAGCAGTCAATAAAATACTGGGAAATAGATGAAGAATATGTCAATGCAGTTGTTATTGACAATGCACAAAAAAAATGATATTTTCTAATATCAATACTAAAAAACATTGATTTTTGGGACTGATGTTTTCTAATGTCTATGTTATTTTTCAACGGTTTTATCAATGTCAAACATTGATAGTTTCCTATCGATGTTCAACACTACCCAGGAGTTATATGAAGAATTACTTCTAAAAATGCAGATTTATATTCAATACAAGAACAAAGTAGTAACACTTTCATTCATTTTTTAAATGTTAGCATTACATATAGGCAATCGTACTATGAGATTGCAGTCTACAGAAAAGCAACATACAAACCTGTTTTTATACCAGTTTGGTCTTATAACTCTATGAAGTTTAAAAATGCTGTTTTCCATTCCTTTTTTCTGTAAGATCTTTACTCATTGTTTGACAAATCCTAGTAAACATGCTGAATTGAAAAATATTATTGCAGTGGGAAAATAGTATGGATATACCTATAAATTTATGAAAAAGATTTATGATGAAGCTGAAAGAAAGATTAACACTGATTTTACATATACCATTCAAGAGCATGAGATGCATCCATCTGAGGAACCACATGTTGTCTATCAAATTTCTACATGGTATGTCAAACTTCAACATTAAAAGAAACACAGCCAAGAAGGCTAATGCAAAAATTGCAACAACAAAACATTCAACCCTTTATGAGAAACATAGAAATGATAAGCAGAAATATGACAAAGGAAAGAAGTCAGAAGTCTTCATATCCCATTATCTTCTATGATCCCTAATTCTTCTATGATCTTGATTCCAAGAATACATTGCTGAGCATAAAAAAGACATCTATCTAGGTAATAACACAACTGCACTCTCCACAAAATTTTAAGAGTTAATATAGAAATAGATTGAAAACTAAGATTATTAAAAGCTGTAATTTTCTAAAGAAAATTTTCTGTTTCATTCTGGAATCCCTGGTAATATCAGATAGATTGAGCCATTGCAATGTAATTAATAACAATCATAGCAACACTGTCCTGACTGCATGGAAACTGGCTTTCAGGAACAGCTGCTGAGTATTACTCTGAAACTTAAATCCTTATTCAAGCAACATTCTACTTTATTCTACAATCTTTACAGTTATTTAATGACTTAATATTTTATTACTATTTCTTATATTTTTTAAACATTATATATTTATAAATATATTAGTTTATTATACTTGCCTTGCATACTTTAGTGTGTGTGCTATTTTTAAAATTCTTTACTCATTCTAATAATATATTCTATTTTTTGTATTTTTTGTAACATTCTATTAATCTGTATAATTCTGCAGATGTTGACTAAGTTTTTAGTTGAAAACATTTTATTATGTTTTTAAAACATTTTATTATGTTTTCAACTAAATGACTTATGGATTATGTTTATTAAAAACTTTTCTACTGCTAAATTGTGCTGTGTTTGTTTATTTTTATTCTGACCTGAAAGAAGCAGTTTAATACTCATTTAAATCTATTTATACTTTAAAGCTTGTGAGGGAATGTCATCAACTCATTGAGAAATTGTATCAAGACAAGATTCAGTTTATTTAGTACTAGGGCACAAAGAGATTGAGGGCAATGAAGTTGCAGATGGGCTGGCCAAAACAGCCCATCACATCCCTTTATCGGACTGGAACCTGCCTTGGCATTAGATCTGATGCATTTGGGCAGGTTGTTAGGGATTGTTTGTGTTTGACAATTCATCGTCTCTCGCATTCAAAGTCCACTCCTGAACTAAGGCAAATAAAGCCTCTTATTTTAGATTTGTCATTACAAAGAATTGAAGAGTTGCTTGCATTGCATAAAAATCAAATTAGGATTGTTACAGAGCTCCTTACTGGACACTGTCATCTTTACTTAATTCGGATTGCTCATAGTCCCAATTATAAATGATTTCACAGGGAGAAGATGAAAGTCCTCTTCACATATTATGTGAATGTATAACTCTTTCAGTACAATCTTCTATAGTTGAATTTTCCTGTACTGGAAGATCTTTTTCAGTCCCATTGAAGAAGATACTATTATGGGGTGCAAAATAGATTTCTGTTTGGTCGCAGTGCTAAAACTGCTAAAATCCCCTCTTTCTTACAATCATCATCATGCATGAAAATTGATTCCAATCTGGTTGCTGATAAAAAATTTCTTAAATTATTGATACACATATGCTTTACAATCCAAATTTCAAGGGAAATAATCAAATTGAACCTAAAACAGTGGGTGATTGGTTAATGAACATAATCCGTTCAGAGAATTGTTTGTTAACCGATCATCGATTTAACATAGGTTTTTATGGAAATTTGATTAATTCATTTTGGAATCTAAACAAAATAAATAAAAAATTATATAATTTCTTATGTTTATTTATATGTAATAACAATAATATATAAATATATAGTCTTGCATTATTTTCAGAAGTGATTAATAGCATTGTTGTCATAGAGATCAGCAAGCCTATTGACCTTAACCTATATGGGTGCCATTCTAACACCAAAATATTGTAAAATCTCTCTCTTACCTTATTTTTGATTTATTTTGCCTCTGAGTTCATTTTAATTGGGAAAAACTACTGTTCTTTACCCATAAGTCCATGAATGCACAAGGCCTAAGCCTGTCAGTCTGTTAGGTTAGTTAAGCCATCATATCCTCATGAGATATTTTTATCTGGCAGCGACCACTTATAGAGCTCATTTCCCTTGTTGGCATTTCCACCTTGTTATGGTGAGGGAGCTTGTGCGTTCCAAGGATCCTGAGAGCTATGCCAGAGGTAGCTTTGCTACTGGTAGGGTGTCCCATGCTGAATAGGTCGACGGTAAGGGGCCAAACTGAGAGAGCGCCCTACCCAAACTAAGGTGTGTGGTATCGTGCTGAGAATTGAGTGGCACTGAGGTAGCAAAAGATAGTGTCTCTAACGATCCCTTCAAGGCACATGGTGAATCCTTGCCATAGTTAGCCTTCTGCCGTTATTGGAGGATAACTGTGCAGCGATTCTTTGTGTTTCCTCCAGTTTGTCATTTGTTATGGATACTTCAACTTTTGAAACTTTTTCTGGGGGGACTGATTCTCTGCCCCTCTGTGGGGATGGTGGTCCTGGTACCTCATCTGAGGGAGCCGGGACCATAGTGTGTCCCAGGGCTGTAGAGCGGTTGGACAGTGGAGCAGTTTCCTGGAGTCATTATTGCCTCTGGGAGTAAACCTAGACTGTGAAAGGTGCATTTGTCTAGAATGTCTAGGTGAAAGCAGAGGAGAGCTAAGAGGGAAGCTGCTGGTACTGGTGGTTCTCAGCTACCGGGCGGCTCTTCCCAACCAGCTTCCGTGTCTGATTCTCCTGCTGATACTCCTGGTGTTGGCAAGAGAACCAGATCTGTGATCTCTACCCCCTCTTCTGAGGAGGTGAGGCCTGTTAAGAGGTCCCAGTTCTTTCAGCCCGGGTCATACTCAGAAGCTTTGCCTTCTCTTCGGTTGGTCATCATCAAGGAGGGTTATCCAGACTCCAAGATGGTGGCTAATGAGGTTGATCTTATCTTGGGAAAGATCTTGAACGGTGTGGATGGAATCCCTTCAGGGGAGACCTTACTGCTGCTCAAGAGCTTTACCTTGGACAATGGTGCACTCATTTATACTTTATGAATGAGTTCACCTGTCAGAGGCTCATCCGGTTTTTGGATGGGTGTACTCTTGGGCAGGGGATCGTCTAAGGGTTATCCCTGTGAAGAACCTGCCCAAGCTTGTGAAGTTGGCTTATTGCACTGCAGATTCTCATATGCAGGATGTGAGCCAACTTTTGGCTTGATTCCAAGCATTCAATCCGGGGTTCAAGACTGAAAACTGGAAGAACTTGGGTCATAGTAGAGACACTAAAGGATAGCGTTTAATTCTAATGGTTGATCTTGCTTCGACAAAGGCCATCAAAGTGACCAATTTTAAGGCGTTTTCTGGGGTCGATCAAGGGATCTTTAAGGTACTCTCGGATCCTAATTCCAAGTCTGGGAGACCGATAACTTTGGTGATTGCCCCTGCAAAGGGGCATGAACTGGTTGGGCTCACTGATAAGGATCGGGTTTCTGGGGTACCACTGGACCCTCTGATGCCCAGTCAATGGAGGAGGGCATGGATCTTTGCCTACCTTAGGCACCTGTAGTATCATGGGTCTGAGGGTGATTCAGATCAACCTCCAGCACTCCCGAGCTACTTCTGCCCTTTTGGGTCGGCTGCTCGTGGGGGGCTGTTATGACCTCACTCTTATTCAAGAGCCGTGGCACTATAAGGGCCGAATACGGTGCTTCACTGCAAGGAAGGTGAGTTGTTTTCTTTTACTTCTTGTACTTCTGATAGTGGTCCTTGGACTTGTGTTTCATTAGGAATAACATACGTTTCACCCATCTGGGATTTCTGTTCTAGGGATCTTACACTGTTCGGGTGAAGCTTGATGAGGGGGGTGTTAAGTAGGGAATTTATTGTTTCCTCTGCTTATTTCCCTTATGATAAAGATGAACTTCCACGAACAGCTGAGTTTGGGTCTTTGGTAGAATTTTGTCGAAAGAATCATTTTGATTTATTGGTTGGTGTTGATGCTAAGTCTCATCATGTGGTCTGAGGTAGCAAAGACATCAACCAAAGGGAGGAGCACCTATTGGAATTTCTGATTGGTACTAACCTTTTATTTTAAACAGGGGCAATGAACCTACCTTTGTTGTTGCTAACAGAAGGGAGGTCATTGACCTAATGCGACCTTTGCTGTTGTTAACAGGAGGGAGGTCATTGACCTAACATTGGGGAATCATGTTTTTCTGACCTAATTGAAAATTGGCATGTATCTGATGATCCTTCTTCATCATCTGACCTAATTGAGAACTAGCATGTATCTGATGAGCCTTCTTCTTCGTATCACAGATATATTTTGCTTTAATTTACAGAGTATGGCACCTAGTCAGGTTACATATAGAGACTCTAGGACAGGGGTGGGCAATTATTTTCTGCCAAGGGCCAGATAAACAATCTTAGAATAAAATGGGCTGTATAAAAATTGAAAAGTACCTAAGGGCAAATTTAACCTTACGGCACCATAATTATGTAATTATTAATTATTATTATGTAATTATGTAATGAAATTATTGATAACATTAGCTACTCTATTAACCCTTCCAAGCACTAGCTTCAACATATAAATGCAAAGAAATGCCCAAGATAACTTAAAAAGTAGCAGTAGAAGCAGTATTGATAGCTCCTATGATGCTCAGATAGGGAATTCATAGGCAAAAAAGATGAATTCAGAATTTTCTTAAGTTCAGTCCTGCATATCTTTAATAGAATTCTCTGCCACCACATGATGGTGGCATAGGTAATAATAATTAATTAAAACTATTGATACTTTGACATAAAATGACTACTCACGTTCAAGCAAGATTGATTCTTGCAAAAACACATTCCTCCCAAGAGTATGATCACAAGAGACAAGAATAATGGTTACGCCAATTTATCTACACACATTATTGTCAATCTAGCTAATGGTAGAATTTT
This sequence comes from Olivierus martensii, assembly GCA_000484575.1. Lineage (NCBI taxonomy): Eukaryota > Metazoa > Arthropoda > Arachnida > Scorpiones > Buthidae > Olivierus > Olivierus martensii. The sequence goes on along the minus strand of AYEL01070902.1, from coordinate 24,482 downwards.
TTGCTATTTAAAATGTACAATTAAGCTTAATTTGGTGTTAAAAGTGTTGAAAAATTTAATCACAGTACAATATATTTATTTATCATCAGAGATTTTAAACTTTCTGTTCTCTTATGCATCTCTCTTAATATGAAAACCGATCTACTAACTCACAAAGTTATTTAATCATCGATTTTTATGCTTTATTGAAAAATATAAATACTGAAAAGGATTCAAAATTGAAATCAAAGTATATAGAAAAATATTATCAAGTGATAATCACATAAATAAGATATATGCTTAAAAATATCACTTTTATATGCAATTTAAACTGTAAACAATCATTGCTTAAAAATATATTATTCGTTCACAACAAGAGTAGCATATTTATGTACGTTATTCTTTATTATGTCAAGAATTTAGATCCGTTTTTAAAACATTACATTGTCTAAAATCTCGAAAGATTACAAGTAACAATACCTTTCGTCTCTTGCTTATAGTCCTTGCGGTTTCGTTGTATAATGGTAATAAACACGTAATCTCGTATGAGTTAATCTTACTATTTATGTCATCAATTATTTCAAGTTAAATAATCAAGCATTGTGCGAGAACAACTAAGGCCATATAATTAAAGAAAACCGTTTTTAATTAAAATAAAATTTATTTTATTATTTTTATTTCCGCTTTTATCTACTTTAAACTTGACGACAGCATCGGAACTTGCCTTCCAATGCTATCGTCAAGTTTATATTAAGTATAGTCTATGGGAAGTAAGTATAGTCCCATGGAAGTAAGTATAGATTATACTTGTATAGTCCATGGACTTTCTTCTATCTTCCATTTCTTCTATCCCATGAAAGTAAGTATAGTCTATGGTAAGTAAGTATAGTCCTAGTGCCGTAACTAGGCAGGTGCAACAGGTGCACCGGCATAGGGCCCACTTGGAAGGAGGGCCCAAAATGCTGTTTACAACAAATTATATTTTTAAATTTAAAAATTTTCCGCCTTTCTACTGCGCGGCTTGGCAATTAGATTTTGCCTTACTTAGACCCTAAATGTCTCTGCTCACCAACATGAACTATCTGTGACGATTTTTGCTCTCTCTATGGCTCTTCTTTACAATACATGACTGTTGCTGATTTAGAAAAATCGGCTGCAGATCTCGCTATTAAATATAGCAAAGATTAAAAAGTACGAATTCACATGTGAAATTAAAAGTTTTAAGTTTGAAGTGACGACTCTCATACAAAATATAGAAACTGCATCTCCGCTTAATATTCTACAGGCTCTTCATGATATTGGTTTAATTGAGGTCTTACCCAAATATCAATGTCACTCTTCAAATATTTCTAACTTTTCCGGTTTCTATTGCTTTATGCGAGAGAAGTTTTAACAAGTTGAAATTAATAAAAAATTATTTAAGATCAACTATCGGACAAGAACGATTACCCAATCTTTCTATAATTTCAATAGAATACAATATCGTTAAAAATATTAATTATGATGATGTAATTAATGAATTTGCAGAAATAAAAGTCAGAAAAGTGCAATCAAAATAAATCTTATTAAAAATCTATTGTAATGTATTTGTTTTATTTTCCAAACTAAAGGGGCTTAAATGCAAATTCTTGCACAGGGCTCTGGAAGGGCTAGTTACGGCACTGTGTAGTCCCATGAAATAAGTATAGTCTCATGGAAGTAAGTATAGACTATACTTGTATAGTCTATGCAAAGTAATTCATGGATTTCCTTCTATCTTCTATTTCTTCTATCTCATGGAAATAAATATAGTCTATTGAATCCCATAGATTTAACACTGCCTCCAGATGCTGTCGTCAAGTTATAGTTTTAGATGTTTTTTTTTTTCATTTATCTTATCTAATTAAATAAATTTTCCCTACTAGAATTTTATAACGTAAATAATATATATAGCTACTTAAAACAAGTGTGTTCAAGACAAACTTATATTTAAAAAAAAAAGAATTCTAGAAGTAGCCTGCTCAAATTTATTTTCTTCTGGTAGGAAAATCCCATAGGATTTGATGTTAAATCGGTCGTGAATCTTCATTCTTTTCAGATCCAATACTTTTGCTGAAAACTAACCATTATACTCTCTTCGTTTACTTCAACTAGATTACATTAAATTACGTTTCATAATAAACAAGCACAAAGTTAACATTTGTTTAAAATCCCATAATCGATGAAAATACGAAAACATTTAAATAAATTGATCTTAAAATTGTTTTCTACTTTTTGATTTATTTATTTAAGTCCGGATTACTGTACCGTTAACAATTTTATACGATTTAAAATTAAATAAATTGTTTAATAAAAGATCAAATAAATGAGCAAATTATTTTTTATTTTGTCTATAGTATGGTCTAAGAGACGTAATATCTATCTTATCGGTGATTTACAAAATATTGGGCCTATAAGTTAATAAGTAATCAAAACGTTTTTCAGTCAGAATGACATCATGTATATGCAGCCCCTTTCAGAGAAAATGAGAGGTCAGAAACAATTAATATTTTTGAGGTCCTTCAAAATTTAAAACCGTGGACGAGAAAATAAAAACAATGATATTTAATATTTATTCAATTATAACATTTATTTGTTTCATAAAAGCTGGCTAATGTAAAATGACAAAATTGACTAATTAAAACCCTTAAAATCTTTGCAAAAGCCCCTAAAATCGTGGTAAAAAGCCCTAAAATCCCTTAAAATCGTGTAAAAAGCCCCTAAAATCCCTAAAATTTTGGTAAAAAGCCACTAAAAATCGTGATAAAAGCCTTTAAAATCGTGAGTGCTTATCAGAAGGAGCAAAAGGGGCAGTCGCTCCTCTTTACCCTCCTCTAATAGACACTTGCTTATATGTAAATCATAGATTTTTTGCTATTTAAAATGTTCAATTAAGCTTAATTCGATGTTAAAGGTGTTGAGAAGTTTAATTACAGCACGGTATATTTATTTATCATCAGACTTTTGAAACTTCTGTTCACTTATGCATCTCTCTTTAATGAAAACTGATCTACTAACTCATGAAGTTATTTAGTTATCGATATTTATACTTTATTAAATAATATAAATATCGAAAAGAAATAAGAAAACATAAACAATGTAACTGTCTACATTATTACCTTTAATAAAGTAGATAAATTATTTTTTACAGAATATTTAATTACAGAAGAGAAAAATAATTGCTAAGAATTTCATTTGAATAATGTAACTTGTAACTGAAATATTGAACTTTATATGTTTTTAATTAATAGTTCTGTTGTGAACGTCGATCAAATAATGTCATAAATTTGACGCTACGCATCTATTGATTGTTAAAGGATAAATTTTTTGTTACGAAATTTTTATGAATTACAAATCTTAAAATGCCAAAAATTCAAAGAATGACTTTAATAATAAAATTTTATGATTTTCTAATTTAAAAATATATAAATTTCATTAAAAACTTAAGCTTCTTTAATTGACACTACTACATAAAAATGCCCTTTCTTCATCGGATAGATCATTGAGAATTTCGGTACGAAATATCACTAAAAATAAAAATATTTAATAAATTTATATTATAAATAATTGAAATTTTATTAACCTAATGCTACGTCACAATTCAAAAGTAGAAAATTTGAAGATATAATTAGATTTATGATGGAAGAAAGTGATAAATGAAAACGTTTCACGAAGTTCTACTGTAATTCTAATCGAATTTATGAATTTTTTTTTTTCATTGGTTGTAATATTACATTAATGAAAATTCTATTTGACATCGATTTGCGTAACTTTTTATCTTTAGTCGGCATGTTCGTGCGGTGAACACAATTATAAGTTTAACTTATGAAAGTAATTTTCTGGGAATTGAGTCAAACCTAATAAAACATTTTCCAGACTTTTATTCCTATAACAGAAGTTAAATAATTTATTCTACATTTATTAACGTGATTCACAAAATATTTTGTATGAATATATCGATTTAATTTTGAATTAATAAAATTTTTAAGTATATACACAATTTTGTTAATATAATTTATAAGTTACAAATTAAAATGTTCATTTTCCATTTATTTTTATTTATCTTTATAATGAGACAGATCTAGCGCTTTAATCAAGTTTTGAATAAATTACATCTTAAAATATTTGATAACTAACTATATATATATATATATAGATCAGTTGGGTATACAGCGGACCTCGTATAACGCCAGTATACATCCCGCGTTATAGGAAATCGCGTATTATTTATATAATTTAAATAATACGCATAAATAATACCTATTATTTATATAAATATTACGCGTATTATTTATATGATATTTATAGTTATTTATTTATTTATAAATCGAGCATTAGTCACAGTTTTTGTCTCATTATACGATTTCGCGTTATAGGAGAGCGCGTTATACGGCAGTTCACTGTATATAGTATACCTAATATAGTTATACTGTATATAGGTAGTTGTGGTATATATAGTATAGGAAATTAGTTACTATAGGTACTATAGGTAATATATACAATATAGGTAGTTAGTTAAGTGTATCTTGTTCACTAATAATATTATCAAACTATTATTTGATGCAATTAATCTGAAATTTATTTCATCAAATGATAGTTTAATAATATTATTAATGAACAAGATACCTATATATATATATATCCATACCTAACTAACTACCTATACTGTATATATCTATAGCACCTATAGTAACTAACTTCCCATACTATATAGTACATATATACTTATATTAGATATACTATATATAGGAGGTAGTTGTGGTGTGTGTGTGTGTGTATATATATAATGTAAGTGAATATATATATAATATAGATATGTATAGTATATATAGTATAGGTAGTTAGTTACTATACGTACTATTTACAGTATAGGTAGTTAGTTAGGTGTGTATTGGTATCTTGTTCATCAGTAATATATAAAACTATTATTTGATGCAATAAATCTGAAATTTATTTCATCAAATAATAGTTTATTTTAAGTTTATTTTATTTTTTTTTAATTGAAAAATTATTGAAAACAATCAGATAAATTTCAAAATCAAAACATTCTACTTTTCCGATCAGACATCTCACCTTTGCCAATTTAAATATTTATACACGGAAAACAGAAAACAATTTCCCGATTTTTCGAAAATATTTGATATATTTTAAAGAATTCGCTATTATTAAAAATTAGAAACAAAAGATTATCAAAGCATTGTTTCCATTTTAATGATAACGAAATCAAAATGTTTGGTAAATTTTAAAGAAAACGAACTGAATTTTTTTTTCCTCATAGAAAAATCCGAAATTCTTAATAGGAATTCGACTCTAAATTGCTTCCAGGTACGCTTTCGACCGTTTTCAGATTTTCTATTAAAAGCCCCTCAGGGGAAAATAACGGAAGCCGTTGGTGACTTACATTACTTGTATAAAACTAAGTTTTGATAAACTTCAAACGGCATGAAGGTTCAGCAGCTAATATATATATTAGCTTATGTTTAGCTTTCATCTTGATTCTTTACCTTTCATCTTAATTCACATAATTATAAAGTTACTAAATTAAAAGTTTTAGGATTTGTCTCGATAGAAGTTCCTGATTAAATTTAATATTAAATTCATACTGATTATAATGTTGTTCTAGTTTATTTATTATGCAGAAATCATTCGTTAAAATGACGTTATAAATAATAACAACATCGTAAAATTACCTACGTAAACAGTTAATTATATTGTTGCTCTTTAAAGCATCGGATATCAAATCACACTTATTAAAACATGTATTTATTTTAATTAAAATATAATTTATATAAATTTATGGCAAATTATAAAATAATATTGTAATAAACTTATTAAACTTCCATCAGAATAAATCACATGATTATGGTATTTGCTATAACAGAATTATATTTAAACTGTTACAGTTGCCAAATTTGATGAATTTTCTTATTAAATCACCTCAAAACATCTTTAAATTTTCTTATTAAATTTATTATTAAAAGTGACAAAGTTCAAAAATAAGAAAAAACGGTTGATTCAGAACCTATATATTATATTCTATAGCAGCAGTTCTCAACCAATGTTACGCGTACCAGTGCTATAGCAGTGTTACTCAACAGTGGTACGCGTAACACTGGTTGAGAACCGCTGATATAGAATATATCTCTATATAGAGGTACGCAAGACTTGATTAGTGGTACGTGTATGATCGTCACTTCCTATATGTATATGAGGTATATTTTTGTTGGTGGTACTGAAATTTTTGAATTTTTGATTTCGGTGGTACGCATTTATGAAAAGGTTGAGAACCACTATCTCTATATTTTAGGACGTATAAACTAATTTTGATTAACTTATCTTTATTTAATTATAATTTAAAAGGAAATCTCGGAAGTTAATTTGGCAGACTTTGATCAACTTTTAGAAGTAATCCTACAACGTATTTATTAAAACTATTTAGGAAAGACATACCAGAGAAATCCAATCTTTATCTGTTCTTCGTCCCATTCTCGGAATTGTCTTAGTTTTCGTGAAAAATTGCCCATCAGCAGAACTTAATATCAATCCGATAATCCACCAAACCAGGCAGATATAGCGTAACACTAAAAAGTACAGAAAAGCAAAAAAAAAGTATTAAAAATGCATTGTTAAAACTTATAGAAAACATATTAATGAATGTAACAGAAAAACTTACTTTCTCCGATGTTGTTGCAATATCCGACAAGTGGTTACAACAATATAATTGATCAGACAACTGTGTAAAGAGATATGTCAAGTTGGATATTTGTTCACTTTATTTTGAAGAAAGGAACAAGTAATATGAATATATTCAAGTATCACTAGGATCAGGAATTTATGAAGGGATATTTTTCCATTCCTCTCAACTTCATAAAGCATCCGTCAGAAATGGAAGGTTTCGACCAATCACAACCTGTTTTCCTTTAACTAACGAGAAAATCCCGTCCACTCATACGCCTTCTGTGAATTGACGAAACAGAAAGGATGATAATTATTTTCGAAAGGCAAGCTATCAGAAGAGAGTACACTTCTGGGATCTTGTTCCCATAATTAATTTAAGAGACCTTACTTAGTAGTCCAACTTACAGACGTGATGCCACCTTCTCTTGTCTCTAAGGGCATCTGTCACGTGTACACATATGTGAAGAGAATAGAAGACGCGAAGAGAACAGCATAATGATACAGCTAGCACTTCCACTTTCAAAAGCTTTCCTTTAATAGGAAATGATAGTATTTTCCAGAATACATTCGATTTGAAAGAAGTAGAGATAACTATCAATTAATGAATACTTTCTATTGATAATTTCTCTTCAATAATATTGAATAACTACCACTTTAAAATATTTAAGTAATGATTTTCGATAACACTTTTACATAAATGTATTGTAAGATTACCTACTGGATACCTGTAAATGTATACGTAACGTTTCAATACTAAATACATAACGTGAATAAAAGATGACAGAAATTAATGCTTTCCATTCTCCCTGAAGTGAAAAAAAGGAACTTATTTAAACATGTCTACACGAATTAAGAAGCATCTCCGTAATCAGATTAAACACGAAACAAAGTATTCTATTTATCCACTTAATTTTTTTTTTATTATTATTATTGAACTTATAAAGATTATTTAACTTTATTTAAAGCATTTCGATAATCAAATTAATTATTTTTACGTGTTTTCTTTTGCAGAAAATGTTCTAATAATGTCGATAAAATTAAGAGATCATTTATACTGAATATTATTAGCGTTATTTTAAAAATTAGGATATAAAACAGGGAGAGATGGCACACCTTTTTTTGTTGTTTACTGATAAAATTATTAATAATCATAATCAAAAACTTTTTATTATTGAAAATAGTTTATACGGAATCATATGCAAAAAGTTATGTTAAAAAATTAGTTAAGCAAAACGAAAAAAGTAACAAAATAAACAACTTTTTTTCATTTTGCATAACTAATTTTTGGCATTATTTTGCTTAAGCTATTATGAATAATAAAAGTTTGTGATTATGATTATTAATAATTTTATCAGTAAACCAAACAGAAAAAAGATGGGTCATCTCTCCCGATTTTAACTTAATGTAGATTTTTAATTATCTTAGTATAAAGCAGATCAGCGTTAAATAATCCACATTGTGATAAAACCGGGAGAGATAGCGCACCTTGTTTTGTTTACTGATAAAATTAATAATAATCGCAAACAAAAACTTTTATTATTCAAAATAGCTTACATGGAACCGTATGCAAAAAAAAGTAATGCCAAAAATTAGTTAAAAGCAAAACGAAAAAGGTAACAAAGTAAACAACTTTTTTCATTTTGCTTAACTCATTTTTGACATTACTTTTCTTAAGCTATTATGAATAATAGCAGTTTGTGGTTAAAATTATTAATAATTTTATCAGTAAACAGGAAAAAAAAGGTGAGTCATCTCTCCCGGTTTTATCCTAATGTGGATTTTTTAATTACCTTAAAGAACATCTATTTTATATGCTGTTCAATCAAATAAATGGCATTACTGTACGCCATATCATCATCATCTTCTTGGCTCCAGAATGTGAATATACTTAAACTGTGCCATCTCTACCGACTTTATACTCTATTTTAGTCATTTCAAGTCATATTTTAAATAGAAATTTTCTTCTTTTTTGCATTATTAGTTTTAATCTTCACTTATAAATGTATTTACTAACTATTATTGTTATTAATCATAAGACATAATTTATTATTAGAATTAAAACTCGGTTATAAGGCAGTAAATTAAAGAAATAATTTAAATTTTTCATAATTAATTCAGATATACTTCTATAGATTTATTAAATATTATTTGATGGTAATAATGTGTTATTTTTATTCTCTATTGATCGAAAAGTAGCATAAAACACATCATCACAACACTCATTTTATGGTAAGAAAAAATTTTTTAAAGGCCATAAAATTCAATTATTTTATTAAGCAAAAAAAAGGAGATTAAACGATTTTGTTTTTGTTATTTTTTCGCTCATTATTTGCACTTATAAACCTCTTACGACTCTCAATGATAGATGATTTCCTCTTTGCAGAATTTAATCTTGGATAATTGCAAAAGAGTATTTAACGAACAGTGTGTGTGTTATCAACAGTTTTATGGTAATAAATTTTCTTCTTAAATGTAATTTTTGATATTTACAACCTTTATAACTTTTAATCCATTTTAAAATTATTTAATTTATTTAAAGAAAATACATAATAATTTGTTTATATATATATATTTAACAAAACAATATAAACTTATTTTTATCATGCAATTTTCATGTTTTTATTAACATACATTAATAATACAATATTTAAAATGACAAATATCAAGTCGCAGAGTCATTATTATTACCTGTAGAGGAAGAAAAAATACAATTAAATGTGATAATTACATTAAATTAAATGAATATTTATAGTCATAATATCAATTTTAGGAATAAGATAGTGTTAATAGTAATTATTTTTTAATTATTTAATATTAAAGGATGCATAATTTAATAATTTTTAAACACATATTTACAGAAATATTCATTATTCATGCAGCAGTAACATTTTTTTTTTCAAGTAAGTATATCAAAAAAATTAATTTTTTTTTTATATTTCTATAAGCATAATAAATTAATTAATTTTTTTTTTTTTAAAATAATAAATTTTTATATTTTTATTAATAAAATTTTAAAAAAATTAATTAATTAAAAATAATTAATTAATTTATAAAAATAAATCTTACCCTGGCTTTTATTTATTTATTTATTTCGTCATAGATTCTGCATAAGATGAAAACCATTGACTGCATGTTTGCAGAGCGGCTTCGCAAACAGCGTAACGTATTCTAGAATTTGGTTCATTATCAAGATCTACAGAACGAAAAAAAATATTTGTAAATATTCCCGAAAACGATAATTTTTTGTCATTTTTGTAAATTTTTTTAGTTGCATTATCATCAGACTCACCGAAAAGTGACCGTTTTCCGAAGATGCTACCGTTTAGAAGTGGTTTACCTTCGATAAATTCAGGTAAAATAACGATGAAGATGGAAACCAAGATTGCACATGCAACTTTGAAACTCATGTTGTCTGTAAAGAGATAGAGAAGAAGAATTTTAATATTATGAATAGTGGAAGAGTTATAAGTTTCTACTACCAACTTAGTCTTATAACATAAATCAGAAGAGATAACAGAAGAAAGAATACTTACATCTTGTTGGTTCTGCTGCTTTGTGTAGAAAACTGTTAAGAGTGTCCCTTTATATAGAAGGACAATATGGTTCATTTTAATCTCCAGAGAGAAAACTTAATAATAAATATAACCACTTTTGTCTTGATTTGTGGTAGAGGATATAGAGTTTTTTTATTGGGTTACTTTAATTGATTGTCGAAGTTGCAATTGTTTCTTGCGTAATTCTGTTAGGATTCCTTAGAGGAAAAGTTCTGTATTTGCCTATCCAACAACCTTAATAGAACGGAATATTATTTATTTATTTTCAATTAGACTTTTGTCCTCGGACAAATCCTTAATTAATTTTCTAAAACACGGAAGTTCTTTAATCCAAGATTACATTAACTAGAAGTCAATGAAATTACTAACTTTATTATCATTTTATATATTTCGTGCCATTTAAAAATAATTATATTAATTAATAATTTTTAAACTGTGTAGAAACAATAGTGAAGAAACTTTAATGCCACGAATATAAATTACCTTTACGCCATTAAATTATTTTTTGACAACCTTCGTGACGCTTGGACTACTTTCTAATATCTCTTCTATAATTAGTGTAACCACCATCTTTTTTTATTTTATTATTATTATTCTTTATTTTAATTTTTTTTTGTTTCTATGTAGGCAGTGAACTGTAACAGATCCTTAAGAGAATTCTTTCAGAAACGTTACTAAATATTTTTACAGTAAGGAATTATTAATGTGATAAGATAAATAAAAATGTAAACTTTCTCCTATTTTATCCGTATTAATAATATTTTTTCTCTCTGTTTGAATAATTCCGAATGACTTTAAATTATTCATTAAAATAGTATGTTTATATTTCAGAATATATGTATTTTTTTTACTAGTTTCTTAATAAATATCAACAGACTTTTGCTGAAAGTGTTCTAACGCATTTAATTTAATTATATCAAATAAGCGCACACATGCACATGAAATTTATATGCTGTAAGTGTTGCATTTTGTTCACAAATCTTGAAAATAATCACCAAAATTCGATTCTCAAATTGTTCACGTTGCTATATTTTTCTCTAAGATACTCGTATTCGCCTAAGGTAGTAATAGCAGCAACAGCAATTGTAGGTGGTTATACATACACTCTGTTACAAAAACAACAGCAACAGCAATTGTAAGTGGTTATACATACACTCTGTTACAAAAACAACAGCAACAGCAATTGTAAGTGGTTATACATATACTCTGTTACAAAAACAACAGCAACAGCAATTGTAAGTGGTTATACATATTCTCTGTTACAAAAAATTGACATGGATTTACTGTAGGTTTACTGTAAGCGTATGAAGCGGTTCTCTCAAATTCGCTAATAATCTTCAACTATTGATGTCTGAACTTTACTTATTTGTTTTTTTCGTTTTCTTAGAATTGGATAAGTTAATTGATTTTTCGATTGCGATTGTAACTTTCTCATACGGAAAATTAAAGGAGAATATTTATTATTTACGTGTGTTTTCATTATTAAAGATCAATCCCGAATTGACTTCATTACAAAATCATCAATCTAACGTATCGAAACGTTAGCGAATTGCTTTTTATTTATTTACAAATTGTAATTTACCATTATAAAATATATATATATAATACCGAACTATTTATACTGTGATACTATTTATCTGTTTTTGTAATTAAATTTTATTATTAAATCCGCTTTAGGAGAAAACTATTTTGAATATTATATTCGTGAAAACAGTGTGTAGTAATCTTGTGATCATTATAAATGTTATTATTGATTTAAATCTTTTCCTCTTACACAATTGCGAGGTAATTAACTTAGCGTTTTGATTCTCCGAAATTCTTACATTTACCAAGATAATCACGTTAAACATGGTCAAAAGAACTGGTGTACTTCTACTTGTAAACTCCCACATAAACAATGTGTTATTGGTTTCTATACTTGACAACATCGAAGTCAGTATTAAGTTTATGGGATGCTATAGTAATAAGATTATGGGAGAGTATAGTAATCTATAGTAATATTGTTATTATAAGATCTATGGACAACATCGATGTCAGTATTAAGTCTATGGGATCCTATAGTAATCTTATTACTATACTCTCCCATAGATTTGTAAACTCCGATATAAACAATGTGTTATTGGTTTCTATACTTTATGACAGCATAGGAAGTCAGTACTGAGTCTATGGGGGAGTGTAGTAATCCTATAATAATAAGATTACTATAAGATCCATTATAGACTTAATACTGAATGTGTTATTGGTTTCTATACTTTATGACAGCATAGGAAGTCAGTACTGAGTCTATGGGAGAGTGTAGTAATCCTATAATAATAAGATTACTATAAGATCCATTATAAACTTAATACTAATTTCCATGCTGTGGTCAAGTTATAGGTTTCATTAATCGATTTAAAGTTTAAACCGTGACACGTGAGGTAAAAAAAATCTTAATTTTTTAATAAAAAAAACTATAAAAGATCAACTTAAAAAAAAGGTATATAAATTATAAAAAATTTAATATTTAAAACATTAAATTCGTTTCTAATTATATTTAATAATTTTAATATTATTATTTATTTGGTTGAGATGTTTAAGATAAAATTTATTTAGAAATGATTGACAAGACATAAATTATGGTTTGCTTGCAAACGCATTTATTTTAAAGCACCTAAAGTTATCATTCTACAACAGAAAGCTGAAAACACACGATCAATTTTTTTCTTTCATATTTTGTATAGTTTTCATATCACCTGATTTTTTTTGTTTGTTTACATATTGAATTAGTTGTTGATCAAACCTCAGTAACATTTTTATCAATTATCCTTGAAAATAAAAATCCATCAAAATAGATCTCATTAAGAGTCTATCAATCCCTGTACAATTAATTCTACTACATTTCTTATCTCGGTAAAAGAACAATTCTTTCAGGCAAAAAGATCACACCATTTTGTTTATATTTTTTTAATATTTAAAACATTAAATTCGTTTCTAATTATATTTAATAATTTTAATATTATTATTTATTTGGTTGAGATGTTTAAGATAAAATTTATTTAGAAATGATTGACAAGACATAAATTATGGTTTGCTTGCAAACGCATTTATTTTAAAGCACCTAAAGTTATCATTCTACAACAGAAAGCTGAAAACACACGATCAATTTTTTTCTTTCATATTTTGTATAGTTTTCATATCACCTGATTTTTTTTGTTTGTTTACATATTGAATTAGTTGTTGATCAAACCTCAGTAACATTTTTATCAATTATCCTTGAAAATAAAAATCCATCAAAATAGATCTCATTAAGAGTCTATCAATCCCTGTACAATTAATTCTACTACATTTCTTATCTCGGTAAAAGAACAATTCTTTCAGGCAAAAAGATCACACCATTTTGTTTATATATTTTGTCTCAAACTTGCCTGAAAACACACAAAACTATTCAATTAGATTGAGCTACATGTAGGGTATATATATTTATATATATACTGTATATATATATATACTTGTTACAGCTACCTTATAAAGTTAGAGCTCTAGTCGAACTCGGAATATTTTTTCAAACTATACTGACCGGTTATTTTGTAGTTGGCTGCAACACCTTTGTTTCAATTAGGCCGACAAAATTGGACGGATTTATACGCGATTCGCATTTTCTTTTTTTTTTTCATTACTATATAATAATGCTCATGAAGATTAAGGCAGGACTGGTTCTGCACAATACATGCTTATATCGAAGATATACAATTAGAACGCACTGCAAAGTGATTGGTACATAAAATTTGAAGCAGTCGTCACAACATATATTGGACCACGTCTAGGATAAAGGATTCACTAAATAGGGGATTAAAGGTGATTATAAGGATTTGGTGATTATGTTAACAAGTGCGCCATGAGCGTTGATATCCGGTTATATGATATATTGATATATATATGTATATATCATATCAATGGCCGCACCAACGCCCTTTGCATATTCATCTATGGTGATGGACGTATTACAATACAGATGTATAGGATCGTAAATATGACCCACTGAAAAAACTTCTCAAGGAATTTTATAAACTCAATAATAATAATATTTTTTTATATATGTTGCCAACTTTTGGAAACGGGTGATAATAATAATTGCAAGAACAAAAATCCATAAAATTTAATGTATATAATGAATAAAAAGCTTGATTTTTTTAATTATTATTATTATTATTATTATTATTAACGACGAGTTATAATGAAACAATTCTTAAAAATAAATTACTTTTTTTTACTACCTAAATACTTTTTATCTTTGCTATAAGAGCCCAAATTCTGTACATTGAACAATGTTTTGAGTCTGGAAAACCTTTTTTTTATAAGAAAACAATAAGATGTAACGTTTATTTTATTGCAAAATGCTATTGCTCTGAATGAAAAAAAAAGAAAAAAAAACTTAAATTCTTTGATTTAATCCATAATCCATCAACGATTTATAAAAATTGGTAATTCAGAAAACTTTTTTTTTTGTATATTTGTATTTTTCTTTTCGCTATTACTAAAAAAATCTATATATATATAAGTTATATAAATATATATCACAACAAATTTTAAAGAAACAAAAAACGAATATACGTATTTTTATTTCCGATAACTTATTTTTTTAAGATGAATAGTTATTTTCCAGAAACTCAATACATTCTCTTCTGAACAGATATATAGTAAATCGATTTTTTTCCTAAAAACATCGACTGTTAAATTACGTCTTCCTCTTTTCTCTCCTACTGAAGATCAAAAATTCTAACATGATCATTGACTTATAAATAAATGCAGATCTATGAACTAGAACTACGTTCTCGACTAAACTATGCACAACAAAGATCTCTTTTTCTATAAAATATGAACGAACACACAAGAAACAACGAAAAGAATCTATATATATACTAAATATATAAATAATAATAATATTAGAATTGGCTGGAAAAATCTACAGTAAGAATAAAAATCTAAAAAAATCGATTAATTACTTATATAGACTAAGAAAAATTTAAAAAAAAAAAAGTTCGATTAAATAGACAGAAAAATAATGTTAGCTAGCTGCCAGCATTAATTATTAAATCGACATTCTAAGGATTCAAAATCCAACTTTAGAAACACTAACTGGACAGAAAGTAAAGAAACGAATGACATGGTATATGACTTGCAAAAAGCAAGGTTTTCTTCATTTAAAAAACCATGACAACCATTTCTATATTTGGTGGGTTGTCGTCCACCAAATAGGATATCACAATATATTTGCCAAGAAACATGCGAAATGATCACAACTATGTAATAATTTTTTTTCTAAAAAATTGATCTTCCAGATATACATCTATCTTCAACAATTATGACAAATATCCTCACAAGGTGGGATGGATAGGAATTATACATACACTGTACACAGAGAAATTATGAAGGTGCTGTACATATAGAACTGAGAAATGATGGTACAATATAATATGTACCATTCGGGTCCCCCAAGATTGTACGATGGTCCACTTTAGAGAATTTATTAGATATTTGATATGTTCATAGGAAACGAACAATGAGTTTCTGATATGTAATACTCTGTGCCCACAAATATTATATATTTCTTCATTTTTTTTAAACGTTCGAACTCGATATCAATTTACGTGATATGCATTTTTTCCCTTGCAACTCTCTCGTATGCAAAATTCCACAGACAAGGAGATAAATACTTAAGTTCTAATTTTTTTCACTTAAAGTATATATATAGCACAATATTTCAGATTATTAAAATATTGCTTGTTCGTAATTTTTTTTCATGTCCAAAAAGTTTGCAAAAACTCAGTTCCAAAGAAAAAAAAATTAAACTAAAAATAAGGCCAGCCAAACGAAAAATGTTTTTTTTTTTTTTTTCATTCTTTATGACATCGGTTGTTCCTTAATAGTCTGCACTTTACTGAAAATGGCAGGATGGTTACAAAGGTGAGGCTTAATCCCTTGAAACCTGTAATAAAGCTAGGAAGACTGGTGATTGGGACATGTATAGGAGTGCTCTCAATCAGTCTAATATTAGATGGGCTATAAGTGTTTTCAAGCTCTTCAAGTCATTGGGACTGGATGGCATTTTGCCAGTGTTCTTCAACAGGGCATTGATGTTCTGGCCTCTCCTCTCCTCTTTGCAGTGTCTTTTGGGCATGCCACGTATAGGAGTGCTCTCACTGGTTATAATAAGGCCATTAGAAAGGCTAAAAGGTCTTCTGGAAACGGTACTGCAGGGAATTGAGGATATACCTGAGGTATCCAAACTTATGAAGATAATGTCTAATGGGAATTTTTGCAGGGTTGGTTCTCTTAGGCTGCCTTATGGCAGTATGACTAGTACTTGCAAGGATTCTTTAAAGGAACTTTTTTTGGGTATACTTTCTTGATTGAGGATTCATCCTGCTTCCAGGTGCACTCCGACCTTGATGGACATGATTATCATGCCAAGAAGAAGGATTGGCATCAAAATTTGGAGTAACTCGGTAGTGTACGTGTATATTCGCGACAGTATCCATTATTTTATACTACAAAGTATCCATTTATTTTATTTTTTCTTTTCGAGTCAAATTTTACAAATTTGGGCCTTGAGACTGTAATGTGTTCTAGTTTATGAGACGAGCCATATAAAATGCCTTCGCGGGCCGCCTTTTGCCCACCCATGCCCTAGGAGGACTAATTAGGCTTCATTTAGAGAAAACCTTAAATTCAACCTGGGGAGCATACAGAGCAGATTCTGCTCAGTATTGGATTTAGAGATGACTGTTGACCAGATTCAACAGACAATTCTCTTCAACAAACTGTCTTGTCAGGACAGCTCGCTCATCAAGGCGAGTTCCTTGGTGGAATGAACGGCTGGGCGGTCTCAGACAAAATGTTAGGCGGCTTTTTAATAAAGCTAGGAAGACTGGTGATTGGGACATGTATAGGAGTGCTCTCAATCAGTCTAATATTAGATGGGCTATAAGTGTTTTCAAGCTCTTCAAGTCATTGGGACTGGATGGCATTTTGCCAGTGTTCTTCAACAGGGCATTGATGTTCTGGCCTCTCCTCTCCTCTTAGCCAAAAGTCAAGCATGCCCAAAGACACTGCAATGTTCCATGGTCCTGGAGGCAGGTAAGGGTTTTTTTTATACCTAAGCCTGAGCGTAATTCTTATACTGAGGCTAAGTCTTATCGTCTAATCAGCCTGATGTTCTTTTTATTGAAGACATTGGGAGGTTGGTAGATAGGTATGTTACGGATGAGGCATTGTCTAGAACCCCCCTTTGTCGCAGTCAATTTGCCTTTCAATCTGGCAAATCGACTGAGCATGCTCTTCATGAGGTTGTTTCACTCATTGAGAGGGCTATTGGGTACAAGGAGATTGCTCTTGGCGCTTTCCTTGATATTCAAGGGGCTTCTGACTCTACTTTTTTTTGAGTAAATTAGCCTTGCTGCTTTAAGACATGGAGTCAGTTCAACGATTATTTGTTGGATTGGCTCCATGCTGAATCGTAAGGTTGTTTTTAATAGATTAGCCTTGCTGCTTTAAGACATGGAGTCAGTTCAACGATTATTTGTTGGATTGGCTCCATGATGAATCGTAAGGTTGTTTTTAATAGACTCTATGAGGAGGAAGTTATGATTCTGCTGACAGGGGATGTCTGCAAAGGGTGCTTTCTCCCCTTCTTTGGTGCCTTGTGGTGAATGAGTTATTGGTTTTACTCAATGGGAAGGGTTTCTTCGCTGTTGGATATGCTGATGACATAGTCATCATTGGTGTGGGGAAATTTCCCAGGACTGTATCTGAGGTCTTTCAGACTGCACTCAATACAGTTTCTTATTGGTGTAATAGGGTTGGATTGTCTGTTAATCCGGCTAAGACTGTTATTGTACTTTTTACTCGAAGAAGACAGTTGGCAGGGTTAACTGAGCCAACCATCTTCAGTGAAAGGTTGCAGTAATACGATTTAAAAAAAAAAACAGTCAAGATTTTTATCCTATAATCTCAATTAAATTATTAATTTTTAAGATATAAATTGAAATTTATTAATGGAAAATTTGACAGGATTCGAGATTACCTGCCGCGAGTTTTCGCGTCTATCAGTAGCGCGACGTACCGAGAAAGTCAAATTATCGCGTCGCGTAGCCGTTTAATCTGTCACCACGTAAATGTTCTTTTACGCCAAGTGCAAGCGTTAATGTTTGCGCATGTTTTCATCATAGCTGCTCCCTTTTTGCACCATGTGCCTATCCATGGTTAGCCACATAGCACAAAAGGGGCGGAACTATGACGAAAGCGCGCGCAAACGTTAACGCTTGGGCTTGGTGTAAAAGGCAGCGAAGCGCCGCGAAAATTCGCGGCAGGTGATCTCGAATCTTTCTGAAAATTTTATGAAAAATAGATTAAGAGCAATTCTTACACAGAATATATACTTGCCTCTCCCATCTTGTTCTTAGCATATTCGATTCTAATCCCTCCTCTATCCGAAGAAAATAATATAGCTCCGTGAAGAGAACTCAAAGCGTGGGTGGCCAAACGTATATCCTGATAAAGAGAGAAAATAAAAAAACGGGCTAAAATTAAATTTTCGACGACATATTCGAACATTTTTTTAAATACTTAATAAAAATAACTACCATCAAATGATAATTGTGTGTTCTTCTCTGTGTAGCAAACAAAGTACATTTAAAAAAATATTAAAAAATTTGAATTTAATATTTGTGTACGATGTAAATTATATTTTTTAGAAAATAAAAAAGGTATTAAAAATTTCCCCATTTTTTTAAATACCTAGATACGATTGCATACACTGCAAAACCCATCAAAAATGGTACCGATCGACAGGGGGATCGAGACACTCAAAATATCTCTAATGAACTAGGGGTCAAAGGCCAAAAGTTAACGAGATATACACGCGTCTAGATAGCATAGGTAGCAGAGCACGGCAACGTGACGCGTCGCGCCGCACACCGTAGCGAGGCGAAGCACAGTGTCAAACCCTATGCACTGTGAAACTTTCAGCCTCTATATCTCGTTAACCTTTGACCTTCGACAACTAGTTCGTTAGGGATATTTTGCATGTCTCGACCTCCCTATCGATCGGTACCACTTTTGCTGGGTTTTTGAAATGTATGCAATTGTACCAATACCTGAATTTATTAAATAAAACTGTGATTATAAAACTATTGATTAAATTTGTTCAATTGTTGATATGAGATCCTCTCACCTGATATTCAACGAAGGCTACAGGAGCACCCCCTTTATTGTGCATTCTCAAGCGGCAAAATCCGGGATAGCTAAAATTAATTATTTTAAGTCAAGAATATTGAAGTTTTCTAAAGATTATTATCATTATATGTCTCAATAAAACTTATATATTAACTGTTATATACTGAAAAAAGTTCCTCCAGTTTAGAAACTTTTTCTCCTTAAATTCATGTAAAAAATAATAATTATAAAATAAAATATCAATATATTAATATTTTCTGTTCATATTTTAAATTAAAAGAATGAGTTATGATCCTTAAATTCAAATCATAAAAATCAAAAGAAAAATCTAAAATAATTTAAAGTGTGTTTAGTGTCTTTTTATAAATGAATATATATATATATAAAAATAAAAATAAAAATGTATCGTTTAAATCAAAAACGATGTCACCTACCTAGAAAATAAATCTTTAAGTTCTTGTTCGGAAACGAACTGTCCCAAATTTGCAACAAATAGCGTCGAACACGGGGGTGTACTTGACGTGGATGACGTTGAGCCCACAGGACTTGCCAGAGCTGGACTTGCTATCAGATGAGGCGGAGGCAGGGTGCCGTGTATTGCAGCACTTCCTGCTAGGGCAGCGTGCGACAATGGATGAGGTACTGTCAGGGGCGGCTGTCAAAATAAAAAAAAAAAAAGAGAGAAAAATATTTTGAGAAAGGAGAGAGGAATTTATAAAATGGTAAAAAAACGTACTGATTAAATTGTAGCAAAGTATATTTAACTACAGCTCGGTGCTTCAATATTTAAACAGTGCCTTACCGGAAGCTGAGCATGAAGTGCAGGGTGCATCAGCGCCGCGGTGTGGAGGGCTGACGAAACAGGCACCTCAGCATAGGACAAAGGCAGATGTGGCCAACCATCGTGAGCAGCTGGCAGTAGTGCAGCTCCTATTTCTTCTGAAACGAGTGGAAAATAGAGGAAGAAAAAAGGTGCCGGTGAATTAATAAGGATTCCAGCCTAGTGACGAAAATGGTTAGAAATAGATAAATGAAAGTGCAACAGGTGAGATAGAATTAAAAACAAAAAAAAAACAGTTTCGTTAATAAACATCAGCGATTTATATATATATATATATATACATATACTGCTCATTTAAATATACCTGTGTTAATAAGTGACGGAAGACAAATGCAATCTACAAACTACAAAATAACGTTATTGAAATTGAAATAACTTATTAAAAAAATATTTTTTGTTATATTAGGATAGTTAATTATTTGCACAACAGATGGAGCTAGGAGATAAGAGATACTTACGGCCTGTTATTGGATGTAATAGAGTTGGATGTGTTGCTGCTATAGGAGGCGATTGTTGTTTTGGTTTGCTAACTTTTGTATTACTTTTGGCAAATTCAAGACGGATTGTCTGGGGCAAGTCCGGATCAAATCTGACACCTTGCTAAATAATTTAATCATTTCTTCAATATTAATGTCGATATACATATAATATTTTAAGTAATATTTACTGTTTCTTACTTGAAAATCTTGCTTTGCTGCTTCTGCACTTGCTCGCGTCGTAAAGGTAACAAAGCCAACAGGCTATAAATAATAATTTTAATTAATTAAATCGAATTAACAAATGCTATTTCTGCATGTGTTAGAATCAATCTTGATAGGGATTATGCTGGTAAGCATATTTTTAACCTATCTGATAGTCAGGTTGCTCTTGAGGCACTTGATAGTTCCCGATTTGCTTCAAAGCTTGTTTGGGAATGTCATTGTCTCATTGAGGAACTGGCCACCAAGAACAGGGTACAGCTTGTTTGGGTGCCAGGGCACAAAGGGATTAGGGACAATGAGGTTGCTGATAGGCTTGCCAAGGAAGGGACTTCTCACCCCTTTTTTTGACCTGAGCCTGCCCTGGGTATTGGATCTGATGCTTTTGGGCGGGTCATCAAGGACTGGTTGGAGGCCTAGCATCTTATTTCCTGGAGATCTATCTCTGGTCTTCGGCAGGCGAAGGCTCTCATTTTGGGTTGCTCTGCTCAGCGAACTAAGGAGTTGCTTTCACTGAATAAACGTGAAGTTAGGATTATAACAGGGGCACTGTCATCTTAGAAGACATCTTCACTTGATTGGGCTTGTTGATACTATTTGTAGATGATGTCAGTATGAGGAGGAAACTCCTCTTCACATTTTGTGCAAATGTGTTGCCCTTTCGTGAACACGACGCTCTTCCGATCTACATTTTGTGTGAATGTGTGGCCCTTTCATGGCTTAGGCTTGATCTTTTAGGGATGTATTTTCTTGTTCCAGAGGATCTTGCTACTGTTCCATTGAGGAAAGTACTGTCGTTTGTTTTAAAGACGGGACTTCTTCTGGGATGATTTGATTGGAGGTGCACAATAGACCTTTGTTGGTCGCGGTGCTTGGGCTGGGTAGGCTCTTCCCTCTTTTACTATTACTACTACTACCACTACAGAGCTCATCAGAGGCTGGCCAACACCTATGATGGGGTCAAACGGATGCTTAAAGAATGAGATTCAACAGGCCAGACCCAGACCCCTCCTAAAAAATTGGAGGAGTGGGACCCGGATCCTCCAGGATGGTAAGCCACAGCTTTACAACGTGGCCATCCGATCAACCTGTCATTCTGTCAGTCCACAGGTCCCACAGTTTGTTTTGTGAGATGTTCATTATCCGAACACAAAAATCTTTCATGAGACATCTTTCATGATCAACATCTTTCTTTGTTCGTTATCTGAAAAGTTTGTTAACCGATCACCCATTGTATCCAAATATCCATTATAATTATTAAAGCATTAACTTGACAGATTTGGTTCAATTCACCAGTATACTTTCAAACAAAACTAATAACTAACTTTTCCATTCAAGCTGTCAGTAATTCCATTCATATTGAAGTTGTATGTGATATGTATTTAATCAAATCATTCATATTGAAGTTGCATGTGATATTGAATAATAAAAATTAAAATATCTACAACTTAATATATTAGTTTATAAATCTTTATTTAAAATTTTAATATTACAGGAAAACCTGTGCTAGATGGCCTGCTTTTGGCAGAATTGTGGCCACCACAATTCTGAGCTTTTTTGAGATTGTGGCCACCACACACAGTTAGCTACAAATTTCTTCATTAAACATCAAAGTTTAAAATAGAAAGTTTATGACACAGTTTCAAATTGTTAATTAAATCTAAGAAAATAAATTACTAATTAATGTCTGTTTTCGGAATTTTTTCACTTTACAATGCTCAGCTGATAGAAGATGTAGAGCCTATATGACCCATTATTACCTATGCTGCCATTATTTGGTGGTGAAGAGTTTTACTTTAAGACATGCAGGACTGAACTTGAAAAGATTCAAAGGTTAGCCTGTCTGAGCATCACTGGGGGTATGTAGACTGCTTCTACTGCTGCTCTTGAGGTCCTCTTGGGCATTCTTCCTTTGCATTTGTTTGTTGAGGCGAGTGCACAGGAGGGTTATTACAGTCCATTCTTGTGGGAGAGGAATTTCTTGGACCCACAGAGTGGAGCATTTATCTTTTGAATGGGATAGTTTACACTAACATTCTTGAGATGGTTAAGGAATGAAGGGAGGATGAATCACTCTTTATATCTAATAATGAGCTCAGTCATGATACCAGCTCCAACCTGTTGCCTATAAAACTTATTATCGTATTTGAAAAAGGAGTTATACATTATTAAGTGGTATAAGTCTCTTAACAATTGCGGCGGAACTCCCATTTCATGCATATTCTCAAGGAGAAATCTATATAATATTTAGACAAGCCAGAGATATATTTATAGATGGGTACAGTTGAGAATAATCGGCAACTACCATCATATAATTATTCTGAAAAGTGTATAATTTAAGTTTCTGTAGAAAATCTACCAATGAATTTACTGCATACATGTAGTCATTTAGCTTATATAAACACCATTTAGCAAGTTTCTTCTCGAAGGGTGTAAGAGGGGAATACATTTTATCTACTACACTGGGTTTTTATAAATGCATATAAGAAAGGACAAGTTAGGTTATGTTGACAAGTTTGTTTTCCATACTTTGTGGAAACCCAGTTTCTTCGTAATCTTACTAACTTTTTTTATATAGGGCTTGTGTAGGATCTGTGGGTAAATTCAGCATTTGTTGTTGTAATATATTCCTTTAGCATAAAATCATACATGTGCATAGGTAGGAATACGAGCTTTTTAGTTTTGTCCTCATGGGTACAAGCTAGTTTGTTATCTTGTAGCTATGTTTTCGTAGCTTGTATTCTTAACATTGTTTTTCATTGTTCATTGCCCTTATGGCAAGAGTTATATTTTTTGGCGTGCAAAATATACTTCCATCTTTCTTCATGTTTAACTTCAGGGCTCAAGCATTTTAGTAGTAGTTCTATTGCAGGAGCATCCTTTATAGAGTTGCTATGTTGGAGGATTAAGGTTGTGGGGGCCTTTTCTAATTAATTCTTCAATGTATGTAGGTATATTAAGGCCAGTTATAATTGTAACCACATCTTCAAGCTGAAAGATCTTTATCAAATAATAAACAACAATCTTTTGCTTGAACTTTTACTGTTGTTTTGATTTAATTTTTTATAAAAGATCTTTTTGATCTAATGTTAACTGATTCCATTTCTAAGAAAATCTCCCAGGATTTTATCTTAAAAAATTACTTTATACTTATTCAAGCAAGAAAAATTTTTTTTCAAAAGTTATAAGCTTTAATTATATCTTTTGATTTAAATTTCTGTAATAAAAATTCAAGTCAAAAGATATAAACTAAATTTTAGAGAGAAATAATGAAATAAAATTATACTTACCTCTAAAAGAACCTTCCTGTTCAGCACCAATAAGTTTACCCCAAACACCTAATTTATGCAATTCAATTAAAGCCTGAGGAAAATCTCTTAGTGTAACAGTGATTAATGAAATGTTTGTGTGAATCATTCTACACCACAAAGTATTAAATTCAATTTCTTCTTCTGGAAATGGACTATAACAAACAAAATCTTTTAATAATAATTTAAAATA